>JAJHZJ010000024.1:9067447-9252940 GCA_023548195.1 Bettongia penicillata ogilbyi
TAATGGTTAGTGCTATAAGGAAAGGATCTAGGCATGGATTGAACTCCCCCTCACCACGAGGCAGCTGGGTAGAGCAACGGACAGACAATGCTGAGCCTGGGAGACCTGAGTTTGAATCCAACCTCAGATACTTTCTAGCTGTGTGACCCTGAGCAAATAATTTTTAACTTCTATTTACCTCAGTTTTCTCATCTGTAAAATCTTACTAGCTGTGCTACACTCAGGCAAGGCATTTATCCTGTTCACCTCAGTTTGTAAAATGGTGATAAATGAAGGCACTTAGCACAGACTTCATCAATATGTATTCCTTTTTCCTTCCCTTCTCACTACCTCATAGAATTCCTTTCTTCCTTAACGGTGAAGCTCAAGTACCTGCCTTCTATAGGAAGCCTTTTCTGATCTCACTGTCTCCCAATGTCCTCTCTCCCTAACTTGTATTTAACTATTTTGCATTTATTCTCCTAATATTTCTTCTCTATGTACTTGTACATATCTCTCCTTGTAATCTGTATACTCCATGAATATATAGAATCATTTTCTTTTTGTCTATGTATAGGGCTTAACACAGGGCCTGCCACATAGTGGGAAATTCAGTGCTTATTGGTGGTTATATGAGTTAAGTAGGGGTTGGGGCTGGGAGAGCAGATTAATCAGTCAGTCAAACATTTGTCACATGCCTACTGTGTTCCAGTCATCATGCTAACTTTTGGTATTACAGAGAAAAGCAAAAGATGGTCCCTACTCTCAGGGAGCTCACAGTCTTTTGGGATAAAGAGCATGAAAACAACTATGTACAAGCAAAATATATGTTTATTGTTCAATCGTTTCAGTCATGGTCAACTCTTTGTAATCACACTTAGGATTTTCTTGGCAGAGATACTAGAATGGTTTGTCATTTCCTTCACCAGCTCATTTTACAGATGAGGAAACTGAGGTTAAAAGGTTAAATGACTTGTGCAAGGTCGTATAGTTAGTGTCTGAAGTCAGATTTGAACTCCTGATTCCAGTCCTGGTGCTGCACCACCAAGCAGCCTGTGTGTATATATGTTTATGTATATGTGTATATGTATGCATATACATATACAGACACATTCATTTTATACACACACACATACACACACATATGATAAATTGATGATAATCAAAAGAGAGAATGCAATAGAATTAAGGGAGATTAAGGAAGATTTTTTGTAGAAGGTGGGATTTCAGCTGGGATGTGAAGAAAACCAGGAGGTATAGACGAGGAGGGAGAGAGTTCCAGGCCTGGGAGACAGCCAGTGAAAATGTCCACAGTCTGGAGCTGGAGTAACTTATTTACGAATCAGGTAGGAGCCAGTGTCCCTAGATCACAGAGTTCATGGTGGGCATAGAGAAAGAAGAACAAGTGAGAAATCTAGGAAAGTGCGTAAGGAGGCAGAGAAATAACCAGGACAGTCTCCAGGACTTTGTCTCAGGGCACTGACATTTAGAAGGGAGTGATTGTACAGCGCTGAAACCACTGATTAAGGTGCATTTTTGGCAAGATTCTCATTTAAAACAGGAAGAGATCAGTCACTGGTTTAAGCAACCTGACTCAATCCAGCCCTGATTTCTCCACTCTTAACACCCAGATACCTCTTTGCAGCATCAACAACTTAGGGCAACTTCTGTGCCACTTGCCCAACATCCAAAATTACTCATCATGGCTCTGGAGGCAATATAAGATGTTGGTAGCAGTGATGGACCCCTTCCTGTCCTTATCTGTCCCTCTAGGGTGCCATATTGGTTTCGCTCTTGTCATAAATACAATGTAAACTTATATTACTAATGTACTATTACCCTCTGAATGAAGAATCCAACCTGAATTGTCATGTCACAACATTAACCTTGTTGAAATTGCTGGCATCCAGCTGGCAACATTCCTGAGTGCTGCCAGAACTAGTATTTAACAAAATAAAAAATTGTATTAAAAAACATAGTATCATATTTTTAAACCAAGTCCATATGCAGCCTGAAGAGGTCCTTATTTAGTGACCCCTATTTCTCTCTGAATTTGATACCACTGATCTAGACCAGCCCCCTTTGAGGCCCAGAGAAAAGGAGGCCCAGGTTAAGTAAGTAGCCCAAGGTCACACAGATAGACCTTTTGCCTAGAATCAGGCCCCTACCTGAATACTAGGCACTAGCTCCAAACCCCACTAAGGCATAGGTAGCTTTGTTTTTATTCTTACTTATTTATTGCTTGCCCTATGCAACTCATTAGAATGGGGGCAGGAAATATCTTGCATGCTTATATTTGTAGCCCTACTGCATGACCTGTGAATGCACATAGTAATGCAGTACCTGGAAGGAAGACATTTACTAAAGTATTTATTCATCAGGGCAGGTAGGTGACTCGGTGAATAGAATGGAAAGAAGGGGACATAAACATCTCTTATGAAGAGTCGGACATGACTGAAAATGATCAGACAAGTCAATTTAACACTTACCATGTGTCAGGCACTGTACTAAGATCCTTCTAACAATTCTGTATGTAGGTACTGTCATTATCCCCATTTTATAGTTGAAGAAAATGAGGCCATCATAGGTTAAGTGTCCAGGTCACACAGCAAGTAAGTATCTGAGACTAGATTTGAACTCAAGTCCTCCCAACTTTAGGTCCGATGCTCTATGGATACATTTTCTATCTACCCACTTAGCTGCCTCTCTGTGCCTGCCACATAGTAGCAAATGCTTATTAACATTTCTTTAACTATCTGACCAAGAATTTACTAATTGGGAATTAGCAACTCAAACTTTATTTATTAAAAGATAAATAATACATTAGGTCAAAGATGGGCAAAGAAATTATTATCCCACCCTAAGTGGGATGATCCATTGGAATGAACATATTTTTGGGTGGTAGAAATGGAAAATAAGGAGCACTACAAAAAAGCAATGAACAAGAATTTTCTTTTGCATTTGGGGGGGTGGGGAGAACATTTAGTCCAATCCCTTCATTTTAGAGATGAGAAAAGTAACATGTCAAAGGTCAGACAAGTAGTGAAGTACAAAGTTGGTCCTCTGGTGAGAGTCATACAGTTATGGCCACTGGGGCTTTGCCTTAGGGTAGAAATTTGGAAGGTAGAAAAGATGTTGGTCTGACCGAGGGGATGAGGAGGTTTGATTTCTGGATCACTGTGGACAGCAGACCAACGTCTGTTTGTTTCTCTCTCTTCCTCTGAATCACCCCGTCTTGTCCTGTCTTCTTCCTTCTACCCATTTAAGGAGGTCCAGCCTCTGTCCTGTACCTCCCACAATAAAAAGTAGATATCTGAGTGCTACCTTCCTTCCTGAAAACTGTGTGGATGTCTCCCAAGGCCTCTCAAGGCCAGTTGTAGTCAAACTTTTTTAATCATACACCACTGTCAGTCAATTTTTTTGAAGATGTACCCTCAATTTGTAAATATTTATTTTTGTATTATATATATGGTATTATACTAATATATCATGCTCATGTATAAAACATACATGAAAATTTAAAAGGATGATTTAAAAATTAAATACATAATATTTAAAATTATTTTATTTATTAATGGTTAAAAATCTTTTTTACTCTTGAAAGCAATGTGATTATATTTATTTTGAAAAAAAGATATTTCTTTTTCTTTCTCTATTAGAGGAATGAGGGGAGGATAAAGTAGAACTAGTGTAGCAAAAAAAGGAAGATGTTCATTGAGATATATTTTTAATAAATTCAGAGAAGAGGATAGAAAGAGCACAAACAAATGGGACAACTTTGAAAGCTCCTAGTTGAACATCTTATATACTTAAAGAGAAAAGCAAGCTGGAGAGCTGTAGTTTTATGTAATCCTCCTTTTCTAGTTCATTACATATATATGTGGAAGTGCCCATTCTGTTTGCTGTTTGTTGAAATGAGAATAAAAATAATTTTTAAAGTAAAAAAATTTTTGAGTATCTGTGTGTGTTTTGAGGGTGTACTTATAAAAAACTCTTGTTGATTAGGAATCAATTATTCAATTAATTTGTTCAATGTAGCTAACCAAGAAAATTTCTTTATTTTTAAATAAATATGTCTCCAGCATAGTGCTTGTGGTTTAGTAGGTGCTTAATAAATGCTGTCCATATGTCATGTCTTCATATGTAATTGAAAGATACACGATGCAAGAATCAAATAATAGATCATTCTAGTCAATGCAGTCATGCCTGTCTGGGTGTAGACAGTCACCATATTCAATGCAAAAACAAACAAAAGCGAATTGTCTCTGATTTCAACTCAATGGAATTTTTAGTAGAAATCTCTTCTTTCCTATTTTAGTTCTGTTTTTGTGTGCATGAGGAACAAAGCAGGAAGGTCAGTCCAGCTGATCCAGAGAAGTAATTAATGTATAATAAGGCTGAAAAGGTAGATGAGACCAGTTGTGAAAGGCTTCAAATGACAGGATTTTATTTTTGATCTTATAGGTAATAGAGAGCCAATGGAATTTATTGAGTAGGGAATGACTGCACTTTAGAAAAACTACTTTGGCAGTCGAAGGAAGGACAAGTTTGTGTGGGGAAGAAGTAATGAAAGGCCATTGCAATAATGCAGATGAGAGGGGATGAGGGACTGAATAAGAGGAGGGGTTGCGTGAGTTTAGAGAAGGGGCCATATGTGAGAGACTAAGTAGAGACAGAAATTATAGAATTTGGCAACTGCTTGGATCCATGAGGTGACAAAGTGAGGGAGTCAAGGATAACATTGAGGCAGGAAACCTGTTTGACTGGGAAAATGGTGGTCCTTCAACAGAATCTGGTTAGCTCTGAAAAGAGGTGAGTTTTGAGGGAAAAGGCAATGTAATGTGATCTGTGAGGCAGATCCCAGCCCTTTCTGTTCCCCTCACTCTGTCCCAGACAAAAGGAAAAAGTTGGGTGGGAGAGGAGTAGCTTTTCCTCACCAGGCACTGACCTAGAACATAGAGCCTGCCATGCGGTAGGTGACTGCTAAAGTCACGATATGATCTGAGGGATGTGGGTGGGATGATAAGGAAAGATTGAGGGAATGTAAGGAATTTTTCCAATGTCACCTACATAACTACTATTGTGAAGGCCCCAAGCCCAGCACAGAAGGGAATAAGTTAGAAGTTTTCCCAATGATGTGAGGGGGTAAAGTGAAAGAGTGTCAGGCAATAATTGGTAGGTGTGGTTGTTTTGGAGATAAGCTCATGATTGGCTTGGACAGGGGAGCTGCTGCTCAGCTTTTTGTATTGGTTGGTTGCACATTCTTTGGGGCCATGCTCTGGCCTGTCAGGGGATTATATTCCCAACTTTGGAGACAATTGCTTGAAGACTTTGAAAAAGCATGGAATCTCAAATTCTGTAGTTTATACTAGATGACCTTTATTTCCTGAGTTTTATTCCAAGGATACCCTCATTTGCCTTCCCCCAATTGTATTGACCTTTATTACTTCTTACAATGTTTAAACAAAGAGAGAGAAGGGACCTAATGGACATGGAGTCCAACACCCTCAATTTACAGAGGAAATAAAGTCCTCAGAAGGTTTCACAGGTAGTAAGTGACAAAGCTGAGATTAGAAACCAGGCCTTCTGCCTCCAGGGCACTTTCCAGTCTCCTTACAAGTTATAAAGTTGATATAAGAACACCTATCATGTTGCTTGCCCATGTTTATTGCTACTTGCCCCAGTTGTTACTGTTTGCACAGGAAGCAATTGTCTTAAGTGCCAAAATTGCTAGTTATGACTCTGCCTCTGATTCCTGATTGAGGACTGTTCCCACTGTGCCAACTGTCTCTAGCACAGTGCTTGGCACATAGTAGACACTCCATAAATATCACAACTATGTCATATGAATACACTTTGTAGGAACAGATCATTTCCCGACAATGATAACAGTTAACCTTTTTATAGGGCTATCAGGTTTATAAAGAGTTTTCTCTGCAGCTACCCTGTGAGAGAAGAAGGATAGGAGTAACCCCATTTTATAGATCATTGGTTATACATATATAAACTAAATATAGCTGAATATTTCCTTCATTGACATCTGTTATAGTGATGGAGATGATGCCTCAGGGACATAATTTTCCCCAAAGATATAATTAAAAGCACATTAAAGAATACAATGAATTCTCCAAATAAATTGGGAGAAAAGGGGTAACATTCTGGTTAAGCATAAAAATACTTAAAACATGGCATAACACAAGTGCTTTATTGGAATTGTTCTACATGATTAGGGAAAACATCAGAGGATTAGAGACAGAATGCTAACTAGATGGGACCTTCAAAGCCATCATCTTCCTCATTTTACAGATGAGGAAACATGTTCAGAAAACCTGTGGGTCACACAGACAGTAAATGCATGAGAACAAATTTGAACCCAGGTCTTTGGTGGTTCCTCAGATGCAACATATTACATTGTCTTTCTCCACAAACCAACAATTCCTTTGGTTTTTACTGTTATTATTTCTATCACTGAAGCTCAATGCTTCAGAATCATCTTCCTCATTTCTCCAAATATGGTCATCAAATCTTGTCTACTTTATTTTCTTTCAATGACTATTTTGCCCTCTTGATCTAAGATTTCTGGACAGTTTTCCTTGATGATTTTTTGGAAGATATTTTCCAGGCTCTTTTTTTATCATGGCTTTCTGGTAAACCAATAATTCTTAGATTTTTCTCTCCTGAATCTATTTTTCCAGGTCTGCTGTTTTTCAAATTAGACATTTTACATTTTCTTCCATCTTTTCATTCTTTAGATTCTGTTTAACTGATTCTTGATGTCTCATAGAGAGTCATTAGCTTCTACTTGCCCAATTCTAATTTTCATCAAATTATTTTCTTCAGTTAACTTTTGCATCTACTTTTCCATTTGGCCAATTGTTTCTTTTAAGGAGTTATTTTCTCCAGTTAGTTTTTGTACTTCCTTTTCTCTTTGTCTAATATTCCTTTTAAATTTTTCCATGATTTCTTTTTTCATATTTTTGAAATCATTGACCAGTTTTTCTTCTACTTTCCTAATTTGGCTTTTAAAATCCTTCTTGAACTCTTCCAAGAAAGCTTTTGGGCTTGAGACCAGTTCATATTCCTTCTGAAGTTTCAGATGGGAGTACAGTCTCAATGCTGCTCTCTTTGGTATTTGTGTTTTGGTCTTTGTCCCCATAGAAAGATTCTGTGGTCTTATCTTTTCTGGTTTGCTTCTTGTTCAGGATGATCACCCTTTTCCTGGCTTTTAAAGTGGATCTCTGCCTCTGGGGTACAGGAGGCTCTGTCCCACTGTTCTTGTGCTTAACACTTGAGGCTTTGTGTATTGTGGCCTCTGGTTCTTTCAACTGGAAGCTAGAATGCTACAGCTTACCTGGTGCTGAGCTGACTGAAGTGCCAAAGCAGAGACCAGGTGAAGTTTTTCTGAGTTTCCCCAGAGTTACCTTGGAACTAGCTGCATTAAATGTCAGCGGGGGGTGGTCTGGCCGTAGGAGGTCTCCTCTCCTGAGCACAGGCAGACTCAATGTTTTGTGAACCTGGTTTGCACTCATGTCTTCCCTATTCCTCTGGCTGTGCTGAGGCATGCCTGGGTTTTTGGTATTGACTCTTATGGGGCTCCAAGAGCATTTACTGATCAATCTGTCATCTTGGCTCCTGGAAGTTCAAGTAGGTGACTTACAGACATTTAATCTGCAAGCTGATAGTCTCAGGAGCAGCTGCTGCAGTTACCTAGGGTTCTGTGGTTCTCTCTTGCTCACTTCCACTGAACTGCCATTCTGGGTTAATATGTTTGAGATTCCACAGTGAGACTGCTACTTCAGATCACCTGGAGCTTCCTGCTTAGCTTTGCTATGGCAGAGTTCAGACTGGTACAGCCTGTGCACTGTGCACTCCTCTAGCCACATGCAACAGATCCTCCTGGTCAACCTTTCAGTCTGTCCTGGATTATAAATCTGCCACTGTCTGTCTCCTTTTGGATTCTGATGCTCTAAAATTTGTTCTCATTCTCTTTTTAGAGGTATCTGAAGGAGTTTGTCTTAGAGCTTAAGTGAGTAGTTGCTCTCACTCTGCTGTCTTGGCTCCGTCCCCTACTCAACTTTCAATAATGTTGTCTTCTTTTCCGTTTTTATGACTGTTATCGTGGTTCAAGGTCCTATCCCCTCACACTTTCACACTTAGACTTTTACAATAGTCTCCTAATTGGACTCTCTCTTGATGGTCCTTTTCTCCTAATCGATCCTCCCTCCTCTGAACTCTATTCTTTCATTCTAACCATTGTTTCATTCATTCAACAAATATTTATTATTAACTTATAAAATGAAACTACATTAATCCATACTGTTTCTTACCATGCTTTTGGCTCTTGGCATATGTTGCCTCATTTTGTTATTTACTTTTAAACATCATGAGCCCTATTTCTCCAATTAGACTGTAAGCCCTATCAAAGGAAGAGTCATACCTTCTCGCATCCTTATTAATTAATTCAATAGAAAGAGTTCTGGATTGAGAACCCAGCAACCTGGATTGGAGTTCCAACTCCACCACTTACCTTGGCAACATCAGCTGACCAGGCCAGTTTCTGTCCCTCTATAAAAATGAAAGGATTGGGCTAGAGGACTCCTAAGGTCATTTCCAGTTTCAAATCTATGACCTTATTTATTGCCTAGATATAGTAACCCCTCAATGAATATTAGTGATTATTGATGATAATGATGATGAAGATGAAGAATCCATTTACCTTAGGTTCTTTCAAGTTTTATATTTAATATAATATTTTTAATTATGTAAATTATAGTACCTGTCATTATTTCCTTAAGTGTGAATTTTCTTCCTAATGCATTTTATTTAAAAGATTGATTATACCTGGCCAAGTTTCTAAGAAGACTTTTACTTTTAAAAAAATTACACCTATGAAACCATTATTAGTTATTACTATTATTAATAATAATATAGCTAAAAGATGAGATATAATCATTTTGGAGACTAAGTCATGACCTCCATTTCTTAGAGGTAGTCAAAATATTGGACATAGTGATAAAGATTAGAATAAGAACTATGATTACATGAGCAGAGAGAACTACCAGATGTGGAAACTCTCTTTAGTCATAGAGGTCAGCACCTCCTCTGAAACGAATAGCCTTAGAGAGGTGCCAAGATCATAGAATGAATGAACAAATGAATCAACGAATAGGATTTATTAAATGCTTACTATGTGCTTTGCTAAGTACAAGGACTACAAACACAAATGTGAAGAAGTCCCTGCTCTCAAAGAGTTAACCTCCTGAGAGAGGATGATACCACCTAAGGTGAAATGGTGACTAGGAGGCATATTGAGGTTTATAAATAAGTGACATAATTTGTTCAGTCATGCAAACAGTAGCTATCAGTGTCAGGATTTGAATTGAGATCTTGCTGGCTCCAAGTATCCACATGATATTAGATAGGACCCTAGATGCCATCATCTACCCCAGCCTATTTATTTTAGCTACTCTATTCACAATGTAATGCAGTCTTTCATTTTTTTTGTTCCATTTTCTCAAAACAGAGGTAAGGTTGAATTCTCCTTTTGACCAAATTCTCTTAAATAGACTGTTGAATCCCTCCTTTGGGGCAGTTTTTCCAATACCATTTTGCTTACTTAGGCAAAGGAGCCCTTACTTTCCCTCTGTGTTTCTTCAGAATGGCTGAAGAATCTGTAGTTTCTTATAATAATTATTCTTCCTGTAATGGATGCTTTCCACAGCCCAAATGTTAGGCATCTGCCAATGGAGCTCAAATCTGGCCAAGATATAGGCCTGGCTAAGACATTCCAATGTTGTTCCTAACTCTGAGGTACAAAGGTCAGGCTTCCCTCTTAGCTGCTGGTGTCCCTTTTCTCCAGAATGCCAGGGCCCTGAGGGGGTTAAGAAATTCCTGAGGTTACCATGACATTTTTTACTCCCTGGTATAAAATGAGGTATCTACGCAAACGGATTCTGGCAACGAACACTTGCAGCATTACAAAGTACGAAAATTGTTTTCTAAAACAACATGGAAGCCTTGCAACTGCTCTGTCCTTGGCGTCTGGACCTGTTAGTACCAGACGAACTGAAGCACTTTGAAAGGATTTCAAGACTGGCTGCTCTTCCATGGAATCCTGCTTTATAATGAAGAGTTTCAGGGAACTTCTAGGGCAGGGGTGGGGAACCTGCCAATCTCGAGGCCACATGTGGCCTTCTAGGTCCTCAAGAGCAGCCCTTTGACTGAATCAAAATTTCACAGAACAAATTCCCTTATGTATGGATTCAGTCAGGGGGCTGCACTTGAGGACCTAGAGGGCCACATGTGACCTTGAGGTCTCAGGTTCCCCATCTCTGTTCCAAGGTAATTAAAGAACACTAAACCAAGAGCAATGGAATGCCAACCTCTACCTCATATCATTACATTTCCCAGAAATATGCAGATAATTGAATCTAGCTTTCTGTAACTTCCCATTTCCATTTTCTAAGTATCTTGACTAATGGTGCGATATGTGGACTTAAGAAGGATTCCTGAGAGACTTTGGAGGTTTTCCCCCCTGAAATACTTGTCTTTCCATACCCACCAATTCAATGAAATTCACCAAAACTTATTGAAGAATATTAAATATGTGAGACCCTGTGCTGGGTGCTAAGGATATAAAGACAAAATGAAACTCTCTGCCCTTGGTGTACTTATATGTGACTGATGTAGTCCCTATAGCATCACGCATTTCTCTCTAATTGCAGAAGATTTGGAACAGATTGCTTTGTTCCAAAATGTTGCCTCAGAAAGCAGACTATTGTGCTCTTGTATCTTCCCAATGCTTTGCCACTATTCCAAGCAGTTTCCCTTGGAAGATCACTTCGTTTCCTGATTCTGGCAGATGAGGAAGCCAAAGCAGATGGAAGGAGGCAAGGCCTCACAGAAAAATACAGGAGGGCAAACTACAAGCATCCTTTAGGTTTCCTAAGTCCCAGTCTTCAAAAGCATGTTGTTTTTATTTTATTTCTTGCATATTGTCAGATGAGTTACAGAGAATGTAGAAGAAAGCCCACATGGCAGACATTTCTTGAGTGCTTTTAAAAAGTTGTCTCATTTGTCTCATATCCATAATTTCATTGATATGGTAACCATTATTAAACCCTTATTATGGATAGCGGGGGACTTTTTCTCCTAATATCAAATCAATAAACATTTATTAAGTATCTACTGTGTGCTACGTACTGTGCTAAGCACAAGGGATATAAAAGAAGTGAAAACAGTCCCTGTCTTCAAGGAACTTATAATCTAATATATGTTGGCTCCTTCTCAAGAAGTTGTAGTCTTATAGATTTGTCTAGGGATACTGAAAGATTCAAGGTAGTATTTGAATTCCAGCCTTCTTGATTCCAAGGTTGGCCCTCTGTCCGCTACACCATGCTGCCTCTAAGTTCAAGGTTCTTTCCACTCTATAATATGAACTCTTTCTAAACGAGAAGAACAAATTGCATTACAGTTTTGCCTAGGACAATCAGGACAGCTGGTCAATTCAGCCATTCAGTTCTACCCAAATTCAATCAGACAAGTGTTTTGCCTCTGTAAAGCAAACAGTATTAACTGAATTAGGGATTGAATGGGCCCTACTGATTAAAGGTGTTGGTGTCTTACATAAACTCCATCTGTCATGCCAGAGTAAATTCAAGAATATGAAACCAGGCCTAAAACAGTTAAGGACAAGAAAGGGCTGTTCCAACTGGAGACCAAGTGGCAGTTAAGGGCCAACATAAAAGACCAAGCCTAGGAGGGTGAGGGATCACTTTCAGGAAAAAGGTTCTAATGCTTGGCTCCAGGATAAGTCTAGGAGCTTGAGTAAAACAGGGCCCAAGCTGGCAACATTTTCTTTTGAATCTGGGGAGAAAGAAAAGAACATCTTGGACCATCTGGTTTTGTCACATCCCCAGACAGAGATATTTGGCATTTAATATTAAAAACCGTTAATCAAGACTCAGGCATTGATTCAGAGTGATTTTCCTGAGAGTCTGGTCCCATGTTTGCCAACTCCAGAAAAAAAGAGTCCATTTTCTGCCCATTGGATGAATGACTTGTTAAAGAATGTTTTTTAAAGATCAAACAGTCTTAGAGATGAGAATCCAATTTGTCTGGTCATTTTGTTGAAGGGGAATGAAATTTGATGAGTTTTGGTTGAACCATGTTGATTACTATTTTAGTCAGAGGAGGTATCATGGTGCCATGGAGAGAATATTGGATGTGGAGTAAGAGGACTTGGCTTCAGATCCCAGCTCAGCCTGTGAAAGTATGGGCAAGTCATTTCATCTTTATAAGTCTCAATTTCCTCAGCTGTAAAATGTGGGAGTTGGGCTAGGTAACCTCTGAGGTCGCTTCCAGCTCTAAATCTATGCCCAGCTTTCTTCTGTGGTAGCTTTATCTGGGCCAGGTTTAGACAAAACTTGACTTTTGTGGTTTCCTTTGTCCCTTCCTGGTGTTCTTTCCTTAGGTACTCCCTGGCACCCCTTCCCTCCAGGTAGAGGAGAGGGTCTCTACTCTCTTGCTCTAGATAATAAGAGGGTAACCTCAAAGATTAAACTAGGCCCTATTGATTGGTTCATCCAATGTGACTCCTGTCAGAACTAACCTTCTCTCCTCAGATATTGCTTAGTACTTCAGAGATTGTCTTCCATTTTTTACTGTATGTATCTTGTAATTACAATTAACCACACCTTCTCTCCTCTTTGGAATGTGAGCTCCTTGAGAGTTTGTTTCATGGTGTTCAGTGGTGTTGGATTTTTCATGACCCTATTGGGGGTTTTCTGATATTGAAGTGATTTGTCATTTCCTTTTCCAGTTCATTTTATAGATGAGGAAACTGAGGCAAACACAGTTAAGTGACTTGCCCAGGATCACACAGCTAGTAAGTGTCTGAGGCTAGATTTGAACTCAGGTCTTCCTGACTCCTCTATCTATCCACTCACTGCACCACTTAGTTGTCTTTTGAGGGCAGTGACTATGTTTTTGTCTTTCTTTGCATCTTTATCCTCAGCATTTAGCACAATTCCTGGCATATAGTAGGCATTTAACAAAGATTTGTTGACTGATTTTTTTTTTGCAAGGTACTAAAAAATTTACCATGTGATGTGGTGTACCTTATTTGTGTTTCTACCTTATTTCCCTACTACGCTCCATGAGGGAAGGCTTGTATCTTGCCTAAACTTCATAATTGTCTGGCACAGTTCTTTGCCTGCACTGGGTACTTAATAAATATTTGAATGAATAAACAGATAAGTACATTTTAATTGGGTTAAGGATTACATTACCTGAAAGTACAGCTGAGGCACCAGGAGGTCTTTCATGATCCTGTTTCCCCCGCTTCACCACACCCAGTGATGAGCATTCTCTTCCACTTAGAACTACTTTGTGTAAATTTATATTTACTTATTTTTGTACATCAGGGCAGCATGGTAGCCTTGTAGCCAAGAAGGCCTGAGTTCAAATCCTGCCTCTAATATGTACTGACTATGTCCCAGGGCAAGTCACTTCAACTATAAATTGCAGAGAGTAGGTCAACCTTCATTAGTAGAGGGAATTTTCTCATCTGGAAGACTACTCTATCAATGAAATCCCAGGTCCAGTCCCCATTCCTTTCCCTACTCATATTCATATCATATCCCAAAGTAGACTAGGAGCCCCTTGGGGGCAAAGACTGTTTCATTTGTCTTTGTAACCCTAATGCCCAGGGTTACAGTGCCTTGCAATACAGGATCATTATTTTGACAGATTCAGAAACTGAGGCGCCCAAGAAGTTAAATGACTTTCCAAAGTAGTAAGTGACAGATCTAGAACATAAGCCCCATCTCTCCTGGTGTCTCTGTTCCCCAAACCTCACTCCTCCCCTGTTTGAGTGACTGTCTATTCTGTCTGTTCATACTTCTCTAGGCAAGCTCCTAGTTACTTATTTTTTCTCCATGAAAAGCTATACTGCTTTAAAGTGCTCCAAGCAAGCTGAAGTTACCTAATACATTCCTATATATGTCCCTATGAGTGGAGCACAATGTTTCTTATGTTCTCGGTCTGACTCTTATGCTAGACCTCTCACAAAACGTGGTTTTAATATTTCCTTTTCAATTGTCTCTTACTCAGGGCTTATTTTTAAATAATATTCCCTGACTAATATTCTCTTTTCAAAATGACAATATAATCTTGATGGCCTCACCCTTTGTGCAACAATTACATAGCCAAATCCTACCGGATCCCAAAGCCCTCCAGCGCAGGGGCCATAAATTTTAATCTCTCCATTCTAAGCAACAATCCAAGGGTACCTGAATACTTTCTTGTTTTGCTCTGAACTTCTTTTCAGATATGCCTAAAATGTACTTGATTGATTAAAAAAAAAATGTGAGAAATTAATTGGATGATGACTCAACCACTGCTTGCCTGTGGGAGAGGTAGAATTGCCCTGGGAGCTTGGAAGAGGAAATATGTTATTTATCTGAATTCTAGTTCAATCAGTGAAGAATTTCCCATATAGGAATTCTTTCTACCATCTACATGGAAGAGTTACTGGCCTATGACTTAATCAAAGCTACCTAGGAAGTAGCCCATGGCACTTAACAGATTAAGTGTTCACTGTCATCCAGGCCGACAGATCTATAGCTGTAAGAGAACTTTGAGGCTATTTTACAAATGAGGAAACTGAGACCTAACAGGGTAAAGTGATACAGATAGAAAACATGTAAGGCTGTATTTGCACATGTATTTTTCAACTGTAGAATTGCTCTTTCCACTGGATCACAGAGTCACACAGCTAATTAGTATGTGAGGCAGAGGTCAATCCTGTTCTTCCTGATGCCAAGTTCTGTACTCTCTATCCATCATTCCAGTGGTGGAGCATTGCCAGAGTTAGCTCAGGGTTTGAGAGGCTCCTAAGGGAAGTGCAGGAGAGAAGAGGTGCTAGAGTAACTACGAAACTGAAGGCCTACAGAACTCTTGTGCCAACCTCATTGTTGTATACCTGTGAAACCTGGATAGCATTACCAGCACCATGCCAGGAAACAGAACCATTTGCGTTTGAATTATCTTAGGAAGATTCTACAGATCACCTGACAGGTAAAGATAGCAGACACTGAGGTCCTCTTAGGAACTAAACTGCTAAGCATTCAAACTCTACTGCAGAGAGCATAACTCTGATAGCCTGGTCCCTTTGTTCGAATGCTGAATGTATGTTTGTCTAAAAACCCATTTTATGGAGAATTCCCACAGGGCAAGCATTCTCATGGTGATCAGAAGAAGTGACACAAGGACACTCTCAAGGTCTCTCTTAAGAACTTTGAAATTGATTGCGTGACATGAGAGACATTGGCATAGGACCGTCCAGCATGACATGCCCAAATCAGAGAAGGCACTGTACTTAATGAGCAAAGTAGAATTGAAGTAGCTCAAAAGAAACAGAAGATGCATAAATTTAGAGAATCCACCCCAGATGTTCCCATGGACTATTTGTGCCCAACTTGCGGTAAAGTGTTCCGAGCTAGCACTGGTCTGATTGGCCGTAGTTGGACACACCATAACTTGACTCTAGCATAGTGATGTCATTTTGGTCCTCTTCAAGAACAAAAGACAAAAACCAGCTAACCAGGTGGAACTGAACTCAACGATCCCCATTCTTAAGGGAAGTTGAAAGCTGCTTCTTGGTCCTCCCTAAGGACAATTGCTTTACAACTTCAACAATGACTTGGTTGATGATTTCTGCCCCAATGAGAGAAAAAAAAAACAACTATGAAACATGAGAGAAAAATCAGTAGGATAAACTACTCCTTCATGAGTCCTACACCAGGTTACAAAGTTTTGTGAACAAGTGAAATAATTTCTCTGATATTATATGGAAAGGATGGCCTCATGTTAGAGTCACAGAAATAGTGTTACTTGAACAATGCTATCAAAAACAATCTTATCAATAGCTATTGATCACAGAAGTCATAATTGGAAGGAGCCTCTGAGGTCATCTATTCCAACCCAAATTAGAGCAGGAAATCCTCTACATCATTGTCTACAAATGGTGAGGAACTGATTAAAATGGAGGAGCCAATTCCACGTTTAGATAGCTCTTTTAGGAAGTTTTGCCTGATATCCAGTGGAAATCCACTTTTTACAATTTCCAACTATTGTTCCTCGTTCAGCCTTCTAGGGCTGAGTAGAATACATTCCTCCAACAAACACTGGTTAAACGCCTAGTATATGTCTTGTATTATGCTTCTTTACCTGTTGTCTCCCCCATTAGAACATAAGCTCCTTGAGAAACATGCCATTTTTTACCTTTCTTTGTACCTCTGTTGCTTAGCACAATGTCTATCCCACAGAAAATAGTTAAAACATTGTTTTCTTGTTGATTAACTCACAGGCACTATGCCAGATACTGATGATACAAATACAAAATCCAGATGGTCTCACTGTTAGGGAGCTACTCATTCTTGATTATGACAGGTCTTCGAATACTTGAAGATAGCTGTCCTATCCACCAAGCCTGGTGCAGAGGAAAGGACAATTGATTTGAAGTCATAGGATTTATGTTTGAACTCTGACTCTCTTACTTACTACTTGTGTGACTTTGGCCAAGCATATCATACCCCCTCCTGGTTTCTATTCTAACTCCCAGGGACCTCTTTGGCAAGCCCATTCCACATTGCCACTTCTTGCTTCTTGACCTGACTTCTCAGGGTCTTACCGCTGACAGCTCCTTCTTTTTGTGAGGCAGTTCTTCTGGAGCCTCAGAAGACACCCAATCACCACCTGCCCTGAGCCTGGATCTCTAGGGAGGCCTCTGAAGAATAAAATTACTCCCACATCAATGAACTACTCTTTAGTCACTTAATATTTTGCCTAGATACATTCCTCAATGCTGAACATACTCACATCACCTTGATTTCTCCCTCCATCCCAGTGATTCTGAACCCCTAGATACTGCTATTAAAAACTCCATTTCCCAACTCTAACCACCCATGCCCTTATTCCTATCCATTTCAACCCTACATTTCCAAAATCTCACTCCTTATCTGCCTATCCTTTCCACTATGCTCTATGGCATATGCCCTCCATAACTAATAAATTCCCTTTCATCTTAAACCTTTTCCTTTCTCATTCCTCTTGTCTTCTGGCACTCACCAAGACTCTCCTCTATCTTGATGACATTATGGGACATCCTTTCTAGAACTTATTCTTCCTGATTCACTGGTAGTGAGAAAAGAATCAGAATACTTCTTGGTCCTTATTGCCACTTCCAGACATCCTTGTAACTCTATCACTGAGCAAGCTTTCCTCCTTTGGGATTCTTGTTACACAACTTGATTGTCCAAACTTAGCCGTTATCTATGGTTTCTTTTCTTCTTCAATGAGTTCAGTGTCTTAAGCACAGTCTTTTTCTCCACTCCAACTCCTACCCTTCAACGAGAAGACTTCATCACACATAATGATGGTCCCCAAATACTCTTAACTAACCTTTTCCTCATTCTATTCAATTCCTATAACTTTAGCTACACAGAGATTTGTTATAACCTTAACCTTGCTGTCACATATAAATGTTCTACTTCCAAGTTCATGAAGGAAGAACAAAACAAGTATGTGCTAAGCACCTACTATGTGCTAGGTAAGTGCTTTACAAACATTATCTTCTGATCTTCACTTACCCTGGTAGAGAGGCACTGTTATTATCCTCATTTTACAGTAGAGGTTAAGTGACTTACCCAGGACCACAGAGCTAGTATCTGAGGAAGGTTTTGAACTCAGGTCTTCCTGACTTCAAGTCCAGTCCTCTATCCACTATACTACCTAACTGCTTCATGAAGTCCAATATTCTTTTATCTGGTCATAATGGTTTCCTATATATTTGTTATTCAGTCATTTCCAATTCTTTGTGGCCCCTTTTGGACTTTTCCTGACAAAGATATTGGAGTGGCTTGTCATTTGCTTCTCCAGCTCATTTAACAGATAAAGAAACTGAGGCAAATGAGGTTAAGTGACTTGCCCGTGGTCACTCAGCAAAGTAATTATCTGAGGTCAGATTTGAGCATGGGAAGATTAATCTTTCTGACTCCAGGTAAAACACTCTATATACTATCCCACCTAGCCACCTAACCATGTTTTTTTTATCTTCAGTAAGGACCTTTTGGATATTTCCAAGTGGATGCTCCATGGGCATCTCAAACTCAAAATGTCAGAAACAGAACTCATTATCTGCTTCCATAAACCCTCCCTTCTTCCTAGTTTTCTTTATACCACCATCCTTTAAGAGTTTTGAAGAGGGAGAGGATAAAAAGAGACAGAGAGGGAAGAATAAACAGAAGACAATGGAATGGTGATAAATACGCAGTTAGAAATCATAACTGTAAATGTGAATGAGATGAACTCACCCATAAAAGGGAAGCAGAGAGCAGAGTAGATTAGAAATTAGAATCCCATAATATATTATTTGTAAAAAAACACACAGAGGGTTAGGACAGAATCTAATATGCTTCAGCTCAAGTAAAAAATGGAGGAATTGCAATGATCTTAGACAAAGAAAAAGCAAAAATAGATCTAATTAAAAGAAATAATCAGGGAAAATACATTTTGCTAAAAGGCGCCATAGACAAGGGGCAGCTAGGTGGCACAGTGGATAGAATGCTGGACCTAGAGTCAGGAAAGCTTGTCTTCCGGGGTTCCAATATGGCCTCAGGCATTTACTAGCTGTGTGACCCTGGGCAAGTCACTTAACATCATTTGCCTCCATTTCTTACCTGTAAAGTGAACTGGAGAATCAAATGGCAAAGTACTCCAATATCTTTGCAAAGAAAACCC
Organism: Bettongia penicillata ogilbyi; assembly: GCA_023548195.1. Taxonomy (NCBI): domain Eukaryota; kingdom Metazoa; phylum Chordata; class Mammalia; order Diprotodontia; family Potoroidae; genus Bettongia; species Bettongia penicillata. The sequence goes on from JAJHZJ010000024.1 coordinate 9,086,228, forward strand.
CAAATAGAGTCATGAAGAGTTGGATATGACTGAACAATAACAAAAGCCATAGAAAATTAAGTAATATCCAAAAATTTTTACAGGTTCCTCTAATAAACACCTCATTTCTTAGAGGAATGAGTCAAATTTATAAAAAATAAGAGCAATTCCTCAATTGATAAATGGTCAAAGGACCACAAATGGGCAGTTTTCAGAAGAAGTCAAAACTATCTGTAGTCATATGGAAAAATGCTCTAAATCACTATTGATTAGGGAAATACAAATTAAGATAACTCTGATATACCACCTCACACCTATCAGAAATGACAAATTCAGAGGTGGGGGAAAATAAGTACATTAATGAACTAATAGAATTGTGAACTTGTCCAGTCATTCTGGAGAACAATTTGGAACTATGCCCAAAGGGCATACCCTTTAACCCAGCAATACTACTATTAGGACTGAATCTCAAAAAGATCAAAGGAAAAGGTCCTATATGTACAAAAATATTTATAACAGATCTTTTCGAAGGGGCAAAGAATTGGAAATTGAGGGAATGCTTATCAGTTGGGGAATGGCTGAACAAGTTGTGGAGTATGATTGTGATGGAGTACTATTGTGCTGTGGGAAATGATAAAGGGAGTGATTTCAGAAAAACATGGGAAGACCTCCACGAACTGAGGCAAAGTTAAGTAAGAAGAACCAGGAGATAATTGTGCACAGTAAGACCAATATTGTAATGATGATCACCTCTGAAAGACATGTCTACTCTGATCAATACAGTGATGCAAAACAGTTCCAAAGATCTCATGATGAAAAGTTCTATCTACTTACAGAGGTAAATGATGAACTCTGAATGCAAATTAAAGTATCATTTTCATTTTTATTGCTATTTTTTAGCAATATGACTATGTTTTGCATGATTTCACATACATAATTGACATATTGCTTTCCCTCTCAGTGAGTGGGGGAGAGATAGAAGAGAGAGAATTAGGAACTCAAATTTTAAAAAGCAAAGAATACTAAAAACAAATAAATAATAATTTTGTTTTAAACCATCATCCTCCCACTCACCTGGGGTCTTAATCTTAGTGTCATCCTCAACTCTTTACTCCTATATATCCAATCTGTTTTCAAAGCTCATCATCTTTACCTTTATAACATCTCTTATATATGTCCCATTTTCTCCACTCACACAGCCACCATTCTAGTTTAGGTCCAAATCTCCTGCCTCCAGTCTATCCTCCACTCAGCAGCTAGAGTGATTTTCCTAAAATACCAGTCTGACCACATTACCCACTTACCCAGTAAACTCTAGTGGCTCCCTATTACTTCTAAAAATGAAGAACAAGTCTTTAGCTTGGTATTTAAAGCCATTCACAACCTGGTCTCTTCCTACCTCTTCAGTCTCTGAATCTTTCACTTTCCTCCATGCATTGAACAGATTCAGTTACACTGCTCTGCTTGCTATTTCTCACACAGGATGCTTACCAGCTCTGTGCTGTTTTCCCTGTCTCTATCCTGCTTCCCCAACCATGCCTGGAATGCTTATGGATTCCCCAGTTTCCATCAGTATTCGGGTCTAATCACACCTTCTACTCTACATGAAGTTTTTCCTGATCTCTTTCCCCTAATTGCCTTCCCTCTCAGCTTACCTTCTATCCACTCTGTATACATCTTATGCATACATAATTGTGTGTGTGTGGTGTCTGTCACTCAGTGAACAAGTATTTATTAAGTGTTTAATACCTGCTGCCCTATACTCTGCTAAGGACTTGGCCTATAACCTGTAATTTATCTAGCCTAACTGTACATTATGTATGTGTTAAACATATATATGAATAATGTCATACACACAGATACACACTCATATATGTATGTGTTCACTTGTGTCTAACTCTGTGATCCCATTTGAGATTTTCTTGGCAAAGAAACTAGAGCAGTTTGCCATTTCCTTCTCCAGTTCATTTTACAGATATGGAAACTGAGGCAAACAGGATTAAGTGATTTGTCCAGGGCCACACTGCTAAGTAAGTGTCTGAGGCTGAATGTGAACTCAGGTCTTCTTGACTTCAGGGCTGATGCTCTATCCATCCTGGCTGCCTTTGCATATGTATATACACAGGATAGATAGATGGATAGATAGATAGATAGATAGATAGATAGATAGATAGATAGATAGATAGATAGATAGATAGATAGATAATCTCCCCCACTAAAATGTGGAATTCCTTGGAGGTAGGTCAGTGTTTCTGCCTTTCTCTGTATCTCCAGTGACAAGCACAGTGTAGGACAGGTAATAAACATTTAATAAATGCTTGCTGACTGAATGAGTGACTTAACCTCTCTGTGCCACAGTTTCTCCTTCTATAGAATGAAAGGGTTGGGTCCCTTCCAGCTCTAAATCTATGATCCTATAAATATAGCCCATTCCTTCAAAGGATCACCACATGGCATGTTTTCTACTAGTGTTGATAGATTACACTGAGTCATCCGTATTCTCCCAACAAGTTCCCCTTTTAAACCCAAGCATACTGCTAATCAGTTCAAGGTCAAAGTCTGATCCCTCTAGAGTCCAGTTATACTTTATGTAAATACTATTCCACAGGCACAAGCTGAAATCATAACATCCAAAAGCATGTTTCTTAGTTCATATGGAAATGATACAAGCCTCAGGCATGTCTAAGAGTCATAGCACCAACAGCTGTTGTTCTGGGAAATTAGAAGGGACTTTTCCGAATTATCTTAATTCTGGGGTTGTTCTACGCAATGTCTTGCTGAATGGGGAAATCAACTCAGGCTCACTAAGTTGGGATGGAGCATCAGTGTATCTTTAAGGCGATCTAGCCATCTTCTTGACAAAGGCAGCTAAGCCAGAGGTCAGGCAGGCACCACATGCTGAACTTTGAGCAGAGAGTAAAAATAAAAAGAATTGTAGGAGAGAATAACTTCTCTTTCTGTTATGCTTATTTTTTAATATTTCCAATTAAAATGGATATTAACTTTCCTTAGTAGCTATTTCCTATAGCTGTTAATAGTTATCAGAGAACGATTTGTTAAGAAGTAAGCTCTCCTTCCCTGGTGCCATATAAGGAGATGTAGAAGAATGATTTCCATAATACTGAAATTTTCTGATTCTTTGACCCTATTAAATACTTTTCTCAATACCTTTTGAGAACTATTTCCCTGGTGTACCAGGGCAAGGCAAAGGGTGCAATGGATAGGGTGCTGCCCTTGGATTCAGAAAAACCTAGGTATAAGTCCTGCTTCTGAGATGCTATTATTAAGTATAGTCAGTACAGGCAGAAGTCTGAACTAATCTTTAGAGACTGAAGGTTATTGTTGGATCTGATTAGAATGGTCAGATCTGCTCCCACCATCATTCAGAGCATAATGATTCAGAAAGGAATGATTCTGATTAGCATTCTTGGGGATATCCAGATTCATTCACCAGCTCAAGTTGTTTAACTGACCCCAGGCAATTCTCCAAAACTGTAAGCTGAGGCTCTTTATTGACAGAAGGAGTCTCCACACTGGGACTTGCTGTACCAGTGAAACAAATACAGTCAGAAGATTCAGCTTCCAATTTTGGATCTGGCATGTTGTATAACCTTGAATAAGTCACCTACCCTTGCTGGGACTCAGTTTTCTCATCTGTAAAACAAGATGGTTTTAATGTCCCCAAATGTTTCTGGTGCTTTAAAAATGAACTAGAAGACTAGTTTTTTTTTTTTTGCTTATTCATTTATTCATTTATTTATTCATTCATTCATTCATTCATTTATTTGTTTGTTTGTTTGTTTGTTATTAATGGAGTTTTCTGTTGAAAAATACTCTGAAGAATATGGTGATTGGTTTTGTTTTCCTCTCCTTTATCATTGCTGTGCAGACTTAAACCTTATACCAGTAAGAAGCCCATCCCATGATGAAATTTAAAATTACTGACTAAGTCTATTATATGATTAGATATGTGACTTATCTCATTTCGTTTTCTACTTGGAATAATTGAGATAAATCAGATGATGAATTTTATTTGAGTGCTTGTAGGTAAGTATCACATAGAACTGGGCAGTCAGGACACATAATAAAGAACAGACAGAAGTGTATAGAGCTTATGATCTAGAGGGAGCCAAGATATATAAACATGTAATTAGCTTAAATGTGTACATGAAGAAAGTCCTGTAATTACTAGACTGAATTGAGGAGGAGAGGATTATGTTGATGAGCTGAACATTTTTTTCTTTCTTTTTTCTTTTTCTTCCTTCTCCTCTTCCCTTGTTCCTGACTCCAGTTCAGGGCTTGGGTAATAAGATGCAATGACATCTTACGAGGATAGGTGCATTCCTCATAAGCCACAGAGTTAATGGAGTTTGTGTGTGTATGCATGTCTGCGTGTTCATGTGTGGTCCAGATCTTTGATTTCATCTGGGTGGGTAATTCCTGGGATAGAAATTCTCTTCATTGATGCATATGGTCAAGGAGTCAATGCTGTTGGGTAACGTAAATGTTATCAATAAATCGATCAAAAAGGGGGTGGGAGGATTAGAAAGCAAAATTCCTTGAACATGAAACAAATTGATCACACTTGGGAAGGAAAACAGTCTCTGGCTAGAGGGAGTTCCAGTAGTTCCAGCATGACAGAATTTGAGCTTTATTCCACCTATCCAGCAGTAAAGTCTCTATTTCTCACAAGGCCCTCAGCCCAGGATGCGTACTGAAATACATTCTGTATTCTAAGGCAATTTCCTACCCCCCCACTCCCACTTCTTCCAGTTTATGACTCATTTCAAAGACTACATTGCCTGGGACGTATTGTAAGCTCGAGGGTTCCTTGGGTAACAACATTTGGTTGGATATCATATTATGGAAAAATACAAGGAGGGCGTAGGACAGGGAAAGGATAGACCTTTGAAAGATGTCATTTATATTTAATGAATGGGAAAAGAGACTTAGATTGGGACAAATGAAAGGGGATGGATAGGCAACACTCTCTTTGTGGGTATTTTCTGATATCTGGCCTTGTGTAACTAGATTGGGCAGCACAGGGTTGGAGCGGCCTGCCTGGTATATCTAGGTTCCCCTTAAGCAGTGGCCCCTGGGGAGTCCCTTTGTCATGTGGCTACTTCTCCAAAGGGTCCCAGCTAAATGTGTCTTCAGGGATAACCTTATGGAACCACTGATAAAAGCAACTATGAAGAAAAAAGAGAGAGGAAGGGTTACTGACTGAACTTTCCAAATAAAATCATAGCTGTATGGTATAAAGTTAAATTTTGGATCCTCAAGGAAAAAGAGAAAAACAAGGAGAGCCTCCATTTACCCTATATCATTTAAAAACAACACAATTCCTCTTTCTTGATCAAAGTGGGGAATGCATAAAAACATAGTACTTCATGGATCGCATAAAATTCTGGAATATCGTGTTTATTTTGTTATTTTTTTTTAAAGATTTCTCTACTAAAGTCTTATTCTTATGCTTTACTGTAGCAGAGGTGACTCTAAGTTCTCAAAGACTAGCTGATGTCTCCTGTGTTTTTTTGATAGAGAGGTGGTAAATGATGGGTGCAGAATGAGACATACATTGTTATATTTTTTAGAATTGTTTTGCTTAACTGTACTTTTTTTTGTTATAAGGGGAAGATGATTCACTGTGAAGTGACAGTTGTGCTTTATAGGTTTTTAAAAGCCTACATTAAAAAAATAATATCAGTTATACTTTTTGTTCTGTTTTTTTTACTGGACCTATATGACTCTTCAACAATATTGGGAGCTCCTGGTGAGGAATTCCTTCCACCCCCAGAGATGGAGGATGCTTTGTAGCTTTATAGCCATGGAGAGTTGCTTGAGACACTAAGCAATGAAGTGACTTGCCCAGGGTTCCACAGCCAGTTATGTCAAAGACAAGACTCAAATGCATCTCTTTCTGACTCTCAGGTCATCTCTCTATTGACTAAAACAGGCTACAGTCTCAAGAATTTCAATAAAATCTTTTTTTTTTTTAAATGTTGGTAGAGGGTGGGGATGGAGATAGGAAAGAGAGGAAGGTGTGGCATTACACCAGGGGAGCACATGCCTGGTTATATTGGACCAAGCTGAAAAAACTTAGAGTATAGACCTGACAATAGATGGAATGTTTGCCTGAGGAGCCTTTTCTGAAATGTTTGTTGGGGACCCAGAAGTGAACCGTCTAACAACAGATTCATGTGTTTATTTGGGGACTGGCTGAGCTGAGGAATCTTAAATCCTCCTTAAATCCATCTGTTCTTTCCAACCAAAAAAGGCATGGTTCTGGCTCCAGATGCCCAAATATTTGTGAGCCACTGGTTGAGAAAATGATGTTTCAAGAAGCTGAATTTTTTTCTGTACATTGTTTGCATGAAGCGGTTACTTGGTTCTGAGAGCAGCAATTACATCGTAGTGCTTCAAGCACTTTCCTTACAGCACAGATTGATATTGACTCTTAAGCTCTTAGAGTTGGAAGCGAACTCAATAGCCTTGTAATTCAGTCTGGACCTGGACTAGAATCCCTTCTGGCAAGTGGGTCATCTAGCCTTTACTGGAAGGCCTCCAGTGAGGAGACTCCCAGGATTTACTACGGTAGACTTCTTCGGTCAAAATCTAGCCCTCTCTAACTTTTACCCATCACCCCTAACAAGTTCTTTCAAAATACTTGAAAACAGTGAAAATATTCTACAGTTCCCTGCCCAGTCTGCTCTTCCATACATCAAATGTTGGCCATTCTTTCGACTGGTTCTCCTGTTGTTGTGGCTGTTGCTGTGTTCGTCCTTCATTCTTGAAGAAGACCCTGATAAGATGATGATACGACTTGCAGTTGACTTTGATTTGAGTGAGGGAGGGCTGTGCAAGGTCACCAGCCTCGCTTTCTTCTCCTGAGCCATCCCCATTAGAGTATAAGATCCTTGAAAGAAACAGATTCTCCTGTGGTACAACCTTGAAACCCTTTACCATCCTGATCACCCTCCTTTGGATGCTCTCCAGCTTTATCAATGCCATTTCTAAATTGTGGATCCCCGAGCTCAACACAACAGTTTATATGTAGTTTGGTCAGGATAGCACATGGAAACAGTATCACCACCCTAGTCCAAACACTACACTTCTTTTAATGTCATCTTAATGCAGAATATTAGCTTCAGTGCTTTCATATCATTGCATTGACTGTAACTGAGCTTGCAGGCTATGGATACCCCCAGAACTTTCTTTTTAAGATAAATTGCTATCTAGCCTTCCCCTCCAAAAGCTGATTGTTTGAACCCCAAGTGTAAAGCTTTACATTTGCCCTATAAATTTTGCATGTTAGATTTAGCCTCCTGTTTGAGCCTACTGGTCCTTCAGGAACCTGATGCTGTCATCCAGTATGGGAGCTAGTGCCTTCTTTGCTTTCTATCATCTTGAAATTTTATGACCATGCCATCTATCCCTTCATCCAAGTCACCAGTAAAACATTAAGCAGCATAAGACCAAATGCAAATCCAGGGAGCATGTCACCATCATGCCTACAGAGCTTTGAGAAGCCAGATGATACTTCATTTCTACCTTTTTATTCCTAATACCCAGCAGAGTGCAATGATGGCACGTGTGGACACTCAGCAGCTTATTGAATGCATGAAGTTGAATTGATCAATCAGTCCCCAATTCACCAAACTATGCTATCACCTAGCCCAGGATTCTTAAATTGCTGGCAATAGTAAAAGGTTTGCAAAGACCGAAATATAATAAAAAGTCAAATGTGCAACGAACGCAAGGTGTTTCTGGCAGCACTTGTCTGTGTTACACCATGCGCTTGCACTGCAGCCTTGGTTCTAGACACAAAGCATGTACACTTTGCCCTGTGCATGCCCTTGGGCCACGAATACTGCTAAAACATGAAAAGAGGTTGTAAGTGGAGAAAATTTAAGAAACCCTGACACTGACAGCTCATGTTTTCTATGAGAACAATGTGAGATACTTTATCAAATTCTTTGCCAAAATAGCACTTATACAGTGGTTTATGATTTGCAAAACACTTTACATAGTATTGTTGATTATCACAACAATTCTTTAAGGTAGATACTATTATTATCCCCATTTTATAGATGAGAGAAGTGAGGTTAAGTGACTTGCCCAGGTTCACATAGCTAATAAGTGTCTGAGGCATCATTTGAACTCAGGACTTCCTGACTCCAAGTACAATGCTGAATGAACTGTGCCACTTAATTGCTTGTATCTGTAGCAGTTCTTCCAATGTACCAATTTAATAACTGTAAAAAAAAATGATGTGTCTGGCATGGCATGTTCTTGATAATGTCATGCTGGCTCTGTGATCTCTACTTCCTAGATGTTCATTAACCAGTCTTTTGATAATGCTTTGTAGGATTTTGCCTGAAATAAGAGTCAAATTCATCTTCTTACCTTTTTTTTTTATAAAAAAATTGAGACAACATTTACCTTTTTCCCTTTCTCAATGGTTTTTCAACAGTGGTTTGGTGATCACATTTTTCAATTTCTTCAGTCCCTAAGGATGTTATTCATCTGAAGCTAATGACTTTATCTCACTGAGGGCAGCTGGTGTTCTCTTACTATTTCCCCATTTATCTTTCGTTTCAACTCACTTTTAAGCCATCTTTCTTATGTTCTTTCCAGTTAAATTATCATTCTCCTTGGCAGAGAAACAAAAGTAAGTCACATAGCTCTGCCTTTTTCATCTTTTAAAACTTCATTTTTTAAAAAAAATATCACCCTATTTCTTGTTCTTAGGGTTCTTCTCTGGCCTCAGCTATTTCTGATAGTGTTTCTGATCATAGTTGAGTTTGATTCCATCTTCTGTGCATGTCTTTCTAAAATTTAAATTGGGCGTTGATTTCAGTGTCCACCCACACTGGTTCAGATGATTTTTCCTCTTACTTCTCATTAGAACTGTTTTCCTTTGTGTCTCCAGAATTTTATTCTGGAGGGTTCTCCATTCCTTCTTAAACTGACTTTCCCTATAAAATTGTAGCTCTGTGGATCCCACTTATCTCTTCTCTAGACCCCTTGAAATTTGTTCTCCCCAAATCAAGCACACAGGGCAGACTATATCCAACTTTCCTCTCCTTTTCCTATGAAAAAATAAATTTCCCATGATTCTCTTCAAAAAGAGCAGCTAATTACTGAAGGAGAAATGGAGGGAACCTTGGGGAGTGGTGAGAATTCACTTCCCCAATCTGTTCCCCCTCACAGCCCCAGAGTTCCCACCATTTCTCCTTCATCGACTAGTTCCTCCTTTAGGTAGGAACTAGATCCAAAAATAATACAGCAATCTTCACTGATTCTCCCACAATTAGAAGGTTGATGTTATCATTGAGACAAGTTGGAAATTATTAGTTGCTCTGCTTTTGATATTGAGAATGGTCTAGCAAATGATCAAGAGAAGTGGAGCCCCCTGAGCATTACTGTATCATGTCTCAATGAGAGTTGTAATCTCTTCCCCAAACTCAACTGAATCTTTCTTTCTGTTCAGCTTTGAATATCCCAGCAATAATATTGCTTCTGTTTCACTTTCTGTCAGTCTTCTCTATGATTACCCTTTCTTTGGTTCTTGGATTTCCTCACATAACTATATTTTTTTTTGGAGGCATTCAGGATTAAGTGACTTGCCCAGGGTCCCACAGCTTAGTAAATATCTGAGACTGAATTTGAACTCAAATCTTTCTGACTCCAGGGTCCGTGCCCTATTCTCTGTACCACCTAGCTGCCCCATAACTATATCATATTAATGTACAATGCCATGCCATGTAGCCCCCTTTACCCCATCTGTTCTTTTGAATAAAGTATACCCCTTTCTGGAGCCAAGCTCAAGCCCTGGTTCACATCTCACAATTGTCAGTTAAAACTAAGGAAGTCAAATTTGTCTTCTAACCTTAGACTCTCTAGTTCAGCCTCCTTTTTACCTATAGACGGTGCATTTATATACTGGCATATAAAGACTGGAGTTCAAATCTGGCCTTAGACACTTCCTAGCTGTGTGACCCTTGGTAAGTCACTTAATGACTATTTGTCTCAGTTTCTTCAACTATAAAATGGGGTACAATAACACCTACCTCACGGGGTTGTTGTGAATTGAAGTTAGATTTGTAAAAAAGCACAGGCTTTCCCTTGCCTCTACCTCAGGGTGCCCCACTGCTTCTGTTAGGCTGGCCTGTATTTTCTAAAATGAGCTGTTTACTTTCCAAATCTCCTTCATCTTCTGAGATCCAAGGGTACATAATACAAATATTGTGCTTTCCAGTTAAAAGATAAAAAGACTGGTACTTCAAGTAGCTAAGGGACTTGCCCAAAGTCACCCTCCCATAAACATAAACAATGAGATTCAAACCCAGATCTATTGATTCTTTCCTCTATGATGTAATAGCTATGTCTAATGTATATTTCTAGCTGAATATTTGGTTATCTTTCAAAAAGAAAAAGAATCTGTCTTACCCTCTAAAAGGATCCTCTCTTTGTGGATTATTCTAGCATCTAAATTATGACCCTGCCACACATGGATCATGACTTTATACTCTGTTTAGGAGGCTCTTTTTACTCTCTCTGCAAGAACAAGGTCAAGGTGTGTTCTCATACATCTCTTCATTAACAGCTCAGTTGGTGATGCCTTGGAACTGCTCTGAGGTGTCACAAAGCATCTGAGCAGAAGTCAGATCACATTGACTGCAATGTCTGTCCCATGATGGGTTGTTTTTAGTGTGTGTGTGGCTAATTTTTTTTACTGTATTTTCTTTTTGCAAATCTGCACAACCCTTCTTACCTGTTGTGTTTATTCCATCATCTTGTGATGGAAGGGTATGGTTTTGTTTTAATCTAGTGTTATGTAGAAATGAGAAAATTTGGTTCTCATGGAAATTTTTGACTGAAACTAAGATTTCTGGGAAATAGTATGTATTGGATCTGTGAATGGCATAGGGAACAGGATTTAGAGTTCATTATGGGCTTCCTTCTTTGGAAGTAACAGTGTAATAGTGAAGTTTTTGTCCATGAACTTAGTCTGGTTGGGGCCAGTATAAAGGAAGAGGGGAAGAATTCTTCAGGTTACTTACAATTTTCCTGATATCCTTTGTGCTCTATCAATTTTACCTCTGAATCAATCAAAGCAGGATACTTTTTTAGCTACAGGCAATAAATGAACATCCCTGTGGTGAAGAAGAAAGTCTCTTCGAAATTCTAGCATTACTTCATCCTTAAATAGAAAAGGATACTGCACCCACTCTGACTTGAGGGATGCATATTTGGAATTGGTTTACTGACAAAGACCAAACTACGTTTATGAATTCTTAGAATATACATCTAGTTATATATTAAACCTGATTTCCCATTTGCTGGGCGTGGTTGAGTAGGGAATAGGATAGCTAAAATTTCACTTTAAAGGGGAAAGGGTGATGTGGATGGATGTGAAAAGTGGTATGCCATAAGAAGGGTCTGTGCTTGCAACTAACTAGTGATTTTTCTGGTTTCTCTATGGCTACCAGAGAAAGTAGGAGACTAGGATAGGACTACTGGGTTTTGTTCCAGGGTGCTAAAATGAGGGGTTTTTTCTTTCCTTTCTTTTTTCTTGTGTTGATCTTGTACCCCATGGAGGATAAGGAGATGACAGGAATCTGGTGAATGAATCTTTGGATAGGGAGCAAACAAGAGATCGGTACACTACAGAGCTGCAATTCATCTAGCCAGGTATTGTTCAGACCAGAAGGAAAAGAAAGCCTCTAAAAGGCCTGGGGTAAGCAATGAACAAGTGTGCTCTCCTGAACTATTTTCTTCCAGTGGAGAGGATTTTATTTAGGGTTATGCCAGGGATACAGACGAGGCTGCTCTGTGGCAAAGAATGTACTTCACCACACTAAGTCTAGATCTAGAGAGGAATAACACAGTTACCAGGAAGCCCAAAGGTGAGGGAGGTCCTGGGAACATGGTATCTTAGACTGTAATACATAACTTTTACCCAGTGGAACTTGTCTTGAATCTCTGAATTCCTAACTGTGCACACTACAAGCAATCATTCTGTTCTTATAAGAAGTAACGTGCTTTACCACGTTACCACAGGGATCAATCTAGGAAAGGGATGGAAAGAAAGCCTCTAACTCCTCTAAATGTACTTTGGAGTTCAGTTATTTTCTTTTCCTTTCAGTTTTGCAACAAAGAAAACTCCAGTGGCAAAACCAAATTCACTCACAAGTTTATATGCGCTGTCATCTCGTTTGCCATCAGCAACATTTCTGTGATGTAGGCGGGGGAGCCAGAGAAGGAAAACAGAGGTAGCTTTTTGCTAGATTTTAGGCTTTGTGCATTATTACAAAAGTTAAACAACAAATCCTCAGAGCTGTAATTTGTTGAATCACAAATGTCACCTAAGTCCACAATAGCAACATGGCAATATATATTGGAAGATTCTGGCCCCAGTGATTAATTTTGAGGACCTGGTATTTTTCTGTGCCAAACAGTTTCTCATCTTGACTTTTGATGTAAATGAAAGTCTTCTTACCAATACCAACTTCCCACAGTTTTACCTTCTGATATTGTGTGCCAATGCATGTATGTGTGCAAAAACTCTGGTCACTCTCCAACTGAGAAAAACCACATCTACTGGAGAAATAGAAAAGGAAGTTTTTGTCACCAAAGTGTTGCAGCATTGTCAAATGGTTCAACATCAGAAACTGATAAGATTTTTCAGTGGAAATAACATCAAAGAAGAGTCATTGATATGTCCTTTGCTGCTGCACTGCAAGGACCATGGGGGCCTTTACATCTGACTTGCAATTGAACCCTTCCAGGTGCATTATCTCCCCCATTAGAACGTGAGTTCCTTGAGACTAGGGACTGTCTTGCTTTTCTACTTGTAACTCCAGGGTTTAGCACAGTGCTTTGCACGTTGTAATTGCCAAATAGATGCCTTATTCACTCATTCATTCTTACCTTTATCACCATGTATAATATATCTTCAGCATGAAGAAATGTGAGCACAAGAGGCCCTGAGGCTAACTGTAACATTTATTAAGAGCTTGAGATGGTATACGTTAGCAAGGCAAACTCCACCTTGGAATAATGCTGGTAACAAGGAACTAGTGTTCTCGGTGAGAGAGAAGTAGAAAGAGCATGGTATCACAATCATACAATTTGGTTTAGAGAAATGATATTACCAATTGATATATGCAAGTTGATATGAAGCTGGTGGATCCTTGCATTCTCTTAAAGGAATACTGCTGTGATCAGGATCAACATTTTTTATTTCTTTTAAAATGCTTTATTTATATGCTCTTCATTTTTTCCCACAACTGTCACTTTCCAAGGGCCCTTCTCCTCACCTCCAACCCCATCCCCAAAATACTTCCTTGTAACAAATAAATTCATTCAGAAAAACAAATAAAAATAATGGCCATATCTGAAAATCTAGGACAGCTATAGTTCATCACTACTACTAAAAGATGTGCTATATGCTTTATAAATCCTCTGAACTTATAATTGACCCCTGCAATGATCAGAGTTCTAAAGTTTTTCACCATTATTTTCTTTTTAATTGACATGGTTATCATGTAAATTGTTTTCCTGGTTCTGCTTACTTTTGATCTTTGTCAGTTCATGTAACTCTTACCAAGTTTCTCTGAATTTTTTATATTCATTTCTGTTAGTTCATGTATACCTCAGTCTCTTCAGTCATTCCCCAATTAATGGGTGCCATCTTGTCTTCTAATGATATACTATTATAAAAAAAGTACTGCTATAAACCTTCTTGTATACATGGAACCTGTCCTATATCTTTGACTTTCTTAGTGTCTATGCCTAATACTAATATCACTGTGTCAAAGGCTTGTACAATTTAGTGACCTTTTCATTTCCCACCAATTCCCCTGCTTGGATCTGACTCCACCATCATCATGCTGCTCCCCTTCTTTTCTCCCCCCTGCTCCACCTTTCTGTTCCTATTACTTCTACCCCTACTCCCAGGAAAAGTTCCTCACCAAAACTCATCCTCATAGAGACTGCATCAGCTCTGGTACTCATATCTCATCAGTATCCACAGCTTCCCCTCTGATTGGAGGGCTGGAAAGTGGAGAAAAAAATTCCTCTGAAAGCCCCTATTTAAAAAGGGCTCAGAAGCCCAACCAGCTCTTTATTTCCCACAGCTTGGATTCAACTCCCCTCTCATCATGTCCCCTAGTACAGTTGCTGTTCAGTTGTGCCTCACTCTTCATGTATGGAGTTTGCTTGGTGAAGGTAATGGAATGGTTTGCCATTTCCTTCTCCAGCAGATTAAGCAAACTGAGGTTTAGTGATTTGCCCAGGGTCACACAGTTAGTGAGTGTCTGAAGTAAAATTTGAACTTAAGTCTTCCTGACTCCAGGTCCATCAATCAATCTACTCAGCCATCTAGCCTAGGGCTTCTTAAACTTTTTCCACTTGTGACCCCTTTTCACCAGAGAAATTTTTGCTCAATCCCATGTATATGGGTATAAAACGTAGGTGTACAAATCAAACTTTTACTGATAATAAATCATAAGGAAATTTATTTTAAAAACAATTCTTTGGCATACATATATTTTTGCCATTTATTAAAGATGGAATCATATTTGTATATTAATGAGATTATGTATTTGTTTATTTTTACATAAAAAATTAAATCTTGGGGGAATATTTGATACTGCAGGACATCTTTCAGAATCATCATACTGAGAATGCTGTTTCACATAAATCTGCAGCACAAAATGGCAGAAGTATGTTTAGGGACATTTCAGAAATTGTTGGAAATTCTCTCTTAGTCTTAAGTCAAAATTCATTTAATGATTTTTTTAGGAAACTCAAGTTTCAAACTTGCATCACTACATAGCTTGGAAAATTCTTCTTGAAATTTTAATGGCAGATGTCTGACTTTTTTATTTCAACAGAATATAGTTTATGAACCCCAACTTAGTTTTATAGAATCAAAATTTGAAGAGAAGTATTTCTGAAACTGTGTCTCCAGATACTTCGGAAGATCAATTATAACTCCTATAATTAAATCTTTGGGAAGGTTACTTTCAATTATACAATCATCTTTAACTGTAAACATTTTTAAAGAACCATTTTCAGGTCTAAGCCAAGATGGCAGAGTAGAAAGATGCACATACTCTAGCTCTTCCTCCACAGCCCATAAAATACCTGTAAAAAATGACTCTCAACAAATTCTAGAGCAGCAGAAGCCACAGAATGACAGAGTGTAACAATTTTCCAGCCAAAGGTAATCTGGAAAGCTGATAGGAAAGGTCTATGATAGGAACAGGATGGGAACAGGCCTCCAGGACAGAATCCCCAGAAGTGAGGGTCACAGATCCCTCAACCTACAAGCTCCAAAGAAAGCTTCAAAGGTCAGAGAGGGCTTTCCCAAGTGTGTGAGAGGGGAACAGGGTCTCCCCAAGCACTGGCCCAAGATGGTGGTGATGGTGGTAGTGATGGCTGCAACAGCAGTGGTAGCAGCAGCTACAGCGTCTGTTTCTGAAGCACTCCACATAAAGTCTCTGGGCGAATTGAGAAGGTGATCTAAATCTCAGCCCTCAGCACACTCCTGGGGGTAGGAGGAGCACTGGAACTCTCCTCTTGACAAATAATTCTGAAGTAAAGTAAATGCCTGGGAAAATGCCCAAAAAAGGAGAAAAATATAAGATCTTAGAAGGTTACTTTCTTGGTGAACAGGTATTTCCTTCCATCCTTTCAGATGAGGAAGGACAATGCATACTGTCAGAGGAAGTAAAGGCTTCTGCATCCAGTACCTCAAAAATGAATATGGAATGGGCTCAGGCCATGGAAGAGCTTGAAAAGCAAGCCCACAACTTGATAAAGGAGACCCAAAAAATTCTGAAGAAAATGACACCTTTAAAAATAGGCTAACTCAATTGGAAAAAGAGGTCCAAAAAACCAATAAGGAGAAGAAGGCTTTAAAAAGCAGAATTAGCCAAATGCAAAAAGAGGGTCAAAAGCTCACTGAAGAAAATAGTTCTTTAAAAATTAGAATGGAGCTGAGGGAAGCTAATGACCCTATTATAAATCTAGAAATTACAAAACAAAATCAAAAGAATGAAAAAATAGAAGATAATGTGAAATATCTCCTTGGAAAAACAACTGACCTGGAAAATAGATCCAGGAGAGACAATTTTAAAATTATGGGACTACCTGAAAGCCATCATCAAAAAAAGAGCTTAGACATCTTTCATGAAATTATCAAGGAAAAACTGCCCTGATATTCTAGAAGATATTCTAGAACCAGAAGTCAAAATAAAGAATCCATCAATTGTTTCCTGAAAGAGATCCAAAGAGAGAAACTCCTAGGAATATTGCGGCCAAATTTCAGAGTTCCCAGGTCAAGGAGAAAATATTGCAAGCAGCTAAAAAGAAACAATTTAAGCAGTGTGGAAATACAATCAGGATAATACAGGATCTGGCAGCTTCTACATTAAGGAACTGAGGGTCTTGGAATAGGATATCCAGAAGTCAAAGAAACTGGGATAAAAACCTAGAATCACCTACCCAGCAAAACTGAGTATAATACTTCAAGGGAAAAAATGGTCATTCAATGATATAGAGGACTTTCAAGCATTCTTGATGAAAAGATCAGAACTAAGGAGAAAATTTGACTTTCAAACACAAGAATCAAGAGAAGCATGAAAAGACAAAAAGGAAAGAAAAAACATAAAGGACTTTCTAAAGCTGAACTGTTTACATACCTACATGAAAAGATAATATTTGTAGCTCTTGAGACTTTTCTCAGTATTTGAGTAGATGGAGAGATTACACACACACACACACACAGAAAGCACAGGTTGAGTTGAATCAGAAGGGATGAGATCTACAAAAAATAAAATTAAGGAGTGAGAGAGGAATATATTGGAAGGAGAAAGGGAGAAATGTAATGGGGCAAATTATCTCTCATAAAAGAGGCAAGAAAAAGACTTTCAATGGAGGGAAAAAGGGAGGAGGTGAGAGGGAAAACATGAAGCTTATTCTCATCACATTTGACTCAAGGAAAGAATAACATGTTCACTAAATTTGGTATGAAAATCTATCTTACACCACAGGAAAGTAGGGGAGAAGGGGACAAGTGGGTTGAGGGGATGATAGAAGGGAAGGCAAATGGGAGAAAGGAGTAACTAGAAGTAAACACTTTTGAGAAGGGACAAGGTCAAATGAGAGAATAGAATAAAGGGGGGACAGGGTAGGATGGAGGGAAATGTAATTAGTGTTATACAACATGACCATTATGGGAGTCTTTTGCAAAACGACACATATATGGCCTGTATTGAATTACTTGTTTCTCAGTGGGGATGAGTGGGGAGGAGGAAAGGAAAGAAGTTGAAATTCAAAGTTGCGAATTGCATATAACTGGGAAATAAGAAATACAGGTAAGGGGGTATAGAAATCTATCTTGCCCTACAAGAAAAGAGAGAAGATGGGGATAAGGGAAGGGTGGAGTGTGATCAAAAAGCACATTGAGGGAAGGGGTAATCAGAATGTAAGGTGTTATGGGGTAGAGGGAGGGGAGAGATAAGGAGAAAAATTGGAACTCAAAATTTTGTGGAAATGAATGTGGTCATCTAAAAATAAATAAATAAGAACCATTTCCCACCCTATCTTTCCATATATTAACTTTTTAATAAAACATTCAATTCATCTTTTAACATAAATAAATATGTTACAATTTTTTCCTTGAAGTGACATATTTTAATTGTTTCTTTGAAAATATCTAACAAATAACACAGTTTTGAAAGCCACAAGTCTATGAAAAAATTAACAAAATTGGATTTCTGCTCATTTAAAAATATAACAAATTCTTCCGTTAATTTCAATAATCTTTTTATACTTTGCTCTTAAGAACTACCTTATCTCTGCATGTAGTAAGTAGTAAGTTTTTGCAATCAGAGTCCATGTCTTCAGAAAAGTTTGAAAAAAGATGACTGTTAAGGGCACAGCTTTTAATGACGTTCATGATTTTGACAGTATAGTGAGCTATAACATATAACTCTGATGATATTTTTTGAGTACAAATGCCTCCCAATGGATCATGCAGTGATATGCTCATTGCCATCAGCTTTAACTTTTTTTTATTAGATTTTACACATGACATTTAAAATCCTTTTTTTAAAAATTTATTTATTTAACTTTTTACATTCATTTTCACAAAATTTTGGGTTCCAGATTTTCTCCCCATTTATACCCTCCCCCCACCCCAATACACCAAGCATTCTAATTTTCCCTATCACCAATCTGCCCTCTCTTCTATCATCCCTCCCTTCTCTTGTCCCCATCTTCTCTTTTGTCCTGTAGGGCCAGATGACTTTCTATTCCCCATTAACTGTATTTCTTATTTCCTAGTAGCAACAACAATACTAACCAGTTGTTCCTAAAACTTTGAGTTCCAAATTCTCCCCATCCCTCCCTCCCCACCCATTCCCTTTGGAAAGGCAGGCAATTCAATACAGGCCATATCTGTGTAGTTTTCCAAATGACTTTGATAACAGTCGCGTTGTATAGGACTAACTGTATTTCCCTCCATCCTATTCTGCCCCCCATTGTTTCTATTCTGTCTTTTGATCCTGTCCCTCCCCAAGAGTGTTGACCTCAAATTGCTCCCTTCTTCCATTGCCCTCCCTTCCATCATCCCTCCCTCCCTGCTTATCTCCTTCTTCCCCATTTTTCTGTACTGTAAGATAGGTTTTCATACCAAAATGAGTGTGCATTCTACTCCTTCCTTTAGTCGAATGTGATGAGGGTAAACTTCATGCATGGCACTGGAAGGAACAGAACCAGAGCAGGTCTTGGGTGCAGAATCCACAGCAGCAACAGTGGAGATTTGCAGATCCCTCAACCTACAAATATCAGAGGTAGCTTCAAAGGTCAGTGAGAGAGCTTTTTCACCTCCATGAGAAGGGAGCAGGGTGCTCCACTAGCCCTGGTCCCAGGTGATAGCAGTGGCAGCAGCAGCAGACAGCAGCTAGTAGCTGTGGTGGTGGTGGCAGTGGCAGGTATTGTTGGAGCATCAGTTTAAAGCCCCTGGGGGGATTGAGCAGCTGATCTAAATCTCAGTCACCAGTCTGGCCAAGGAGTAAACTCCTCTCCCTTGATAGTGCCATCTTGGAAAAACTGAGATCTTACAGGTCCCCAGAGTATAGCCTACTTTTGACAGAGGATCCAAAAGTCAAGTGACTGGTTGAGAAAAGGTCCAAAATGGGAGGAAAAAATAAGACTATAGAAGGTTACTTTCTTGGTGAACAGCTATTCTCTCCCATCCTTTTGAATGAGAACGAGGTTTACCATCAGGGGAAGACATAAAAGTCAAGGCTTCTGCATCCAAAATCTCCAAAATAAATATGCAATGGTCCCAAGCCATGGAAGAACTCAAAAAGGATTTTAAAAATCAAGTAAGAGAGGTAGAGGAAAAATTGGGAAGAGAAATGAGAGTGATGCAACAAAATCATGAAAAGCAAGTCAATAGCTTCCTAAAGGAGATGCAAAAAGATGCTGAAGAAAATAACACCTTTAAAAATAGGCTAACTTAATTGGAAAAAGAGGTAAAAAACCAATGAGGAGAAGAAGTCTTTAAAAAGCAGAATTAACCAAATGGAAAAGGAGGTTCAAAATCTCACTGAAGAAAATAGTTCTTTAACAATGAGAGTGGAACTGAGGGAAGCTAATGACTTTATGATAAACCAAGAAATTAAAAAACAAAACCAAAAGAATGAAAAAATGGAAGATAAGGTGAATTATCTCATTGGTAAAACAACTGATTTGGAAAATAGATCCAGGAGAGACAATTTAAAATTATGGGGCTACCTGAAAGCCATGATCAAAAAAAGAGCCTAGACATCATCTTTCATGAAATTATCAAGGATAACTGTCCTGATATTCTAGAACCAGAGGCCAAAATAAATATTGAAAGAATCCACCAATCATTTCCTGAAAGAGATCCAAAAAGAGAAACTCCTAGGAATATTGTAGCCAAATTCCAGAGTTCCCAGGTCAAGGAGAAAATATTGCAAGCAGCTAGAAAGAAACAATTCCAGTATTGTGGAAATAAAATCAGAATAACACAAGATCTAGAAGCTTCTACATTAAGGGATCAAAGGGCTTGGAATATGATATTCCAGAAGTCAAAGGAACTAGGATTAAAACCAAGAATCACCTACCCAGCAAAACTGAGCATAATACTTCAAGGGAATAGACAGTTATTCAATGAAATAGAGGACTTTCAAGGATTCTTCATGAAAAGATCAGAGCTGAAAAGAAAATTTGACTTTCAAACACAAGAATCTAGAGAAGCATGAAAAGGTAAATTGGAAAGAGAAATCACAAGGGATTTACTAAAGTTGAACTGTTTACATTCCTACATGGAAAGATAATATTTGTAACTCTTGAATCTTTTCTCAGTATCTGGGTAGTTGGAGGGATTATACACACACACACACATACACACACACACATGGGGAGAGAGAGAGAGAGACAAACAGACAGACAGAGACAGAGAGACAGAGAGCAAAGGGTGAGTTGAATAGGAAAGAATCACATCTAAAAAAATAAAATTAAGGGGTGAGAGAGGAAAATGTTGGGAGGAGGAAGGAAGAAATGGAATGGGGCAAATTATCTCTCATAGATGAAGCAAGAAAAAGCTTTTCCAATGGAGGGGAAAAGAGGGGAGGTGAGAGGGAAAAAGTGAAGCTTACTCTCATATTTGGCTCAAGGAAGGAGTAACAAGCACACTCAATTTGGTATCTATCTTACACTACAGGAAAAGTAAGGGAGAAGGGGATAAACAGGATGGGTGGGATGATGGAAGGGAGGGCAAATTGGAGGAGGGAGCAATTAGAAGTAAACACCCTTGTAGAGGGACAATGTCAAAAAAGGAAATGGAAGAAATGGGGGGCAGGATAGGATGGAGGGAAATGTGGTTAGTCTTACACAACATGACTATTATGGAAGTCATTTGCAGAACTACACATATGTAGCCTATATTGAATTGCTTGCATTCTCAGTGGGGATGGGTGGGGAGGGAGGAAGGGAGAGAAGATGGAACCCAAAGTTATAGGAACAAATGTTGAGAATTGTTTTTGAGTACAACTGGGAAATAAGAAATACAGATAATGGGGTATAGAAATTTATCCTGCCCTACAGGACAAGAGAGAAGATGAGGATAAAGGAAGGGAGGGGTGTTAGAAGGGAGGGCACGTTGATGGAAGGGGCAATCAGAATGCATGGCATTTGGGGGGAGGAGAGAGATGGGGAGAAAATTTGGAACTCAAAATTTTGTGGAAATGAATGTTGAAAACTAAAAATAAATAAATGACTTAAAAAAGAAATACACCTAGCTCTATAGGCAGTAGGAGGAGAAAAGTGAAAGAAAAGGGAGGGGAGGCTAAAAGGGAGGGAGGAAGTTAGAAGGGAAAAGGAAAGTCAAAGGGAGGAGGGCTGAAAGAAGGGAGAGAAGACTGAGGGAGGTGGTGGTCAAAAAAATTTTTTTTTGCTTCTGTCCTTTCACTACTTACCTTCTGGTAATGACTATTATATAGTTGTGTTAGTTTCCTACTTATCTTTTAGATAGATAGATACATAGATACATAGATATACATATAGATATAGTTTCATATATACCATATATATGTATTTATATGTATCCTTTTTTCAGAAATATTTGCTATGAAGATTGCTTCTCCTCCATTTCAGCAATCCTTTTCTAATTCCACCTGCATTGCTGTCATTTCTATAAAAGTCTTTCAATTTTATGTAGGGTTTTTTTTTTTTAATCTTTTAAGACCAGTGCTTTCCCCTAGTCATTGTTGTGCAAGGTATTTTCTTCTATTTTCCTCTGACTTCTTTTTAATGATGTGACTTTTTATATTGAGGATATTTACCCATTTGAAACTTATTGTGGTATATGGTATAAAATCTTGGTACAAACCAAATTTCTGCCAAAGTGCTGTTCAGTTTTTCCAGCAATTTTTTTTTTGTCAGAGAGTCCTTATCCCAGACGATCAACAATTCAACAACTGCTTAATAAGCAGAGTGTAGGTAAAATATTTTGCTTGGTACTGGGGAAAGAAAGTTTTGGGGGTTTATTTTCTGAGTACCTACTTTCAAGAAGCTTAATTCCAAATGGGAGACACAATGCAAACACATAAATACAAAGTAATGGGGAGAGAGAAGGCACTAAAAATTAGGAAAACCAGGAAAACTCCCTGTAATAATAATAGATATTCCTATAGCACCTTAAGTTTTACAAAGCTCTATACATATATTATTTCACTGGATCTTCACAACAGCCCTGTGAGTTAGATGCTACAGGCATTATGGTCCTATTTTACTAATGAAGATATTGAAGCTCCGAAAATTTATGTGACTTGACCAAGATCATGTGGTAACACAAAGTTTTCCAGAAATAAATTTCAATCCCAGCTCAGCCACTCATTATCTGTGCACGGTAACTTCTCTATGCCTCAGTTTCCTAGTCTTATATATGGAAGAGTCTAGCCCAGATGATCTCCATATCAAAGCCTGTGACCTAAGAATGCAAGATAACAGTGTTTCTTTTTTTATTATGGAATAGAATTGTTGGGGAGGGGGGAGGTATAAGGATAGAGAAATGACCAAGTAAATATTCAATAGGAAAAATACAGCATGTAACATAAATATGATTTTGTCTTGATAGGGAGGGTGAAATAAAGTAGCGTTCTTTTCACTTACATTATTACCTAAGAGAGATCACATAAGAAATTCTTTTGAAATTTAATCAATTTCCTATTACATAGTCAAATGCTATATAATTGTGATGACCAGTTTTGGTCACGGAGAAGAGATGAGGAAACATCTGATTTGCATAGAGAGGAAGAGGACTATGGATACAAACTGTTTTTCTCTAATTCAGGAATGCACTCACTTGTGCAAGGGTGGAGGAATCACAGCATATCTCTCTCCCTCTCTGCCCCATATCTTTTCCCTCCTCCCCCTTTCCCCCTCCCTCTCTCTCTCTCTTTCTCTCTCTCTATGTATGTATGTATGTATGTTTGTATGTATGTATGTATGTATGTATCTATCTATCTATCTATCTCTCTGGCTTTCTGTGACTTTCCCTACATGCACACACATACATACATACAAATACACTTGTGTATATATACACATATATATGCATACATATGTGTGTGTGTGTGTGTGTGTGTGTGTGTGTGTGTGTAAAGCACTTTAGAACTCACAGGGTCCAATACTCATTGTACATTGAGCCAGTTAGGTGGTACAGTGAACAGAGTGCTGCGCCTAGAAGCAGGAAGACCTGAGTTCAAATCCAGCCTCAGATACCTGCTAGCTGTGTGACTCTGGGCAAGCCACTTAACTTCTGTCTGCCTCAGTTTCCTAGACTATAAAATGAGGATACTAATAGTACCTATCCCCCAGAATTGTGAAAATCAAATGAGGTAATATTTGTAAAGTACTTAGCACAGGGACCTAGCACGTAGTAGGTGCTTAGTAAATTCTCACATTTGTTCCTTCCTTCTCCATACATGAGGAAATTGAAGTCCATAAAGATTAAGTGACTTGCCCAAGGTCACACAACTAGTAAGAATCTGAACTGTATTTCAAATTCCTGACTTCATATCTAGTGCTCTCTCCAGTACAGGTTTCCTCTTGAGATATGACTATGATGATATAAAAACAAACCAAATAAAACTTGTTTCTTAAAAAATAATCAATAAAAAGCTTGCAGAGTTGTAGGGAATAGATCTAAAGAGTGTTCTTTCTAAAGCAACAAAAGGGGAAAATAAGGTTTGAAGAGACCTCAAGAAGCTCCTTTATAATTTCTAACTCTCATGTCCTTGTCTTTACTCAAGCTGGATACTTTCCCTCATCATTGCATCATAGGAGAAATCTCCTCAGCTTCTTTCCAGGAAGCTTCATCACCCTAGGCAGTAGTGTTCTCTATAAGTCACCTTACTGTGTCACTCAGCAAGACACAAGCTCCTTGATAGCAGGCGGAGAGGGCAGGGACTCTTGGGGAGTTTTGTCTTCTGATCCCAACCCTACCCTATTGCCTTCCTCACAGTGGGCTCTGCTTAAATAAATGCCTTCAGAATTTGGTCAACTACCTATTTCCATTGAGGATCTCAGTTGGGGGACAGCACTGGGCCACTGATAAAGATTGTATCAGTTTCCCCTCTTTCTAAAACTCCAAACAACAGAAATCCTTTGTCTCATGGCATTCTAATGAAAATTCAACTTTTCTTCCTTTGCTCATCAGACCCTGAGATTTATATCACATGGCTCTACTCTGTTTATTGACCGCAAGATCAGCCCTGTTGTTTGCACATCAAGTGTTTGTACAAGAAGAGGAGAGTAGGCTGCCAGTACTCTACAATCTGTGGTAGAAATGAAGAATATTGATTCTATTTTTGTTTTTATGAGGCCATATTTAATTTATTTTTGTCATTTGGATTATATATTTTTGAAAATATTTACTTTCATCTGGATTGCAACTGAACTTTTGTGGTTCTACTAAGTATTTTCATCATGAAATTATCTTATCAGCAATCAAGGAAACTAAGAGATAATGTCAATTTGTGGCCATTTTGTTGGCAGCCCCTACCACTTATAAGGTGAGATAGGTCATCATATTCAAATGTATTTAATTTAGCATCTATCCACATGTTTACAGGGATTACTTCTTTTCTTGGTCTATGCATGAATGAATGAAGTAGTTACTATGTGCAAAACTCTGTGTTGAGTTCTAGGGACACAAACAGAAAAGACATTTCCTGCTCTCAAGGAGCTCACTTTCTAATGGGAAATATATTTAACTCTATGGAAGGTTTCAGCTGCACGTTAGATTTAAAGATCCCATGATCCCTAAAGTATGACTACAAAATGGATGGTAATGTCTCCTTTTTAATGTCACGTCCACTGATAAAAATAGCTTCTGATGCTGAACCATTTGACAATACCAAGGACTCTGGAGACAAGAACTTTCTTTTCTCAGTCTTCAATAGGTGGCTATAGGAACTGCAAGAGCAGTTTCTAGGCTACATCTCTACAGATGTTACTTCCTAAGACGATGGTTCAGGGTCTTTGACTGTGTCTGAAAAAGTTACCTATAGTTAAGGTGGTGGTGGTGGTGGTGATGGTGTTTTCACTTGTCTGCATGTTTGTTGTCTCTTCTCCAAGGTACCTATTGCTGGCTTGCCTTCCCTGTGAGTGGCATTTGGTGGGAATCCCTTCTGCACGGTTATTTACCTGGATGATGGCAATAAGGGGTGGGTGGAATTCCAGGACTGTTGGTGTAAGGGCGTGCTTCCATTCCCAAGCTCCTATGCCTTATCCATATATTGGTGGCAACTGGTAAGCTGTTGGTAGCAGTGATACAGAAGATGAGCCCTTCACCACAATGATTTCTCCCCTCAATAATTCCCAGTTTCTATCATAGTGCCAGGCATATAGTAGGTGCTTGTTGATTAACACTTCCAAATATCCAATGATGTATTCAGTAAATTGGTGTTGATATATAGCCGCATGCTACATATTATTCATGTGAGTTACATAGACATGGTTCTTGAACCATTGTATTTAAACTAAGAAAACTTTTTTTTTTACTATTTTCTTATTCCTGAGTTACACTTGTATAGAAAGTATAATCATAAACAATTTCAAATAAAGTGTAACTTGAGAAGTTTCTGTGATCATGTCACTTTGTAGGTTCCAAGTAGAGGTTGAATGACCTGTTGAGGATGTTATAATGGTCCAATTTAGATGAGATTAACTCTGATATCTCCTTCAACTCTGAAGAGTTAGTGATTCATTACTCTAAGGGTATATTTCAGTTGGATTTAGAATATATTTTCTTTGTGAAATTTCTACAGGATTGAAATACTGTAGTTACCAGAAGATTAAAAATGATAATTCAGTGTAATATTGCCCCAGATCCCTTTCTGAAAGTTTCCATTCATAAAACTAGAAAAATAAAAGGTGTTCCCTTGGGAAAAAAGAATTCAAAATAGAGATTTTCTCATTATAAAAGAATAGCTGGCTATACACATGCACACACTTACATTACCAAAACTGCAGAAAATAGTATCCTCAGTATAGTGCACTTTTCCCCCAACACATTACATATACTTTTTGGAAAAGTCACAATCATCATCCCCCAAAACTAGCTGCTTCTTGGCTTGACTTAATGTTGTATGTGTTTTCTCTCCATTGCTTGGCATACCTATTTTCCTCTCCCTCTGTAACCATCATCAAACTATAACTTTTTGTTGTTTGGTCAACTGACATTTCACTTTCTGTTTAACCAGTTTCTGGAGCAATTATAATACTGCTTGCAGAAGTAACACTCAGTTCTTGTTCTACGTTGATTAATTCGTTCCAAGTTTTCTTCCCTGAAAGGCCTGAGATCTTTGTTTAATGCTGACAAGTTAACCGGATGAGGGCATTCATCTTCATATTCCTGAGAATTATCAGGAAGGTCTCCTTGATGCATTTCATCTTCTCCCTTGGTGATATTTTCGGTGCTGTTTTCCTCTTCATGAACATCAGTTATAGAATGTTTTATGCAATGTCTCTTTTCCCCTTCAACAATGTCTCCTTGAATTTCTCCTAATATATGATCGAAATCAGTCACTTCAAAGTACCATGCATGATGCTTGTCCTTGGAAATCTGTATTCCTTTGTACCAGGTCCTCAGAAGTCATCATTTGATTGATGTATGAAGTTTCATCCATTTTCCAACTTAGTCATCTTTACCTTCTGTCAGTTTTTCAAGTAGGACATTTAGATCTTTTATCTGTTTCAAGACTCATCATCAAGACATAGTGGAAGAAGGAGTTCATCGTCTTTCTGTGTTTCTTTTGTATATTCACTGGCAGAAATTTCTGCCTCAACACACCCCTCCCTCTTGATATCTCCAAAGGTTGGATAAAATTCACTTTCATTATTGAAGCATCTTATGAAGAAATCACTAATGCATATAACATCTCTGTCAATACCATTTGGCATTTGGATGAGATGTTGAGACCATTTGTGGGAAGTCAATCATGGTTTTCTGGTCATCCTTATCCAAAATTAGATTGAATACATTGAAATCACCATGAATTAGTCCATGATTGGCAAGTTTAATAATTAGTTCCATGGCTTCATTATATACTGCAACAGGATCTTCAATGTGATGGATCTGGCACAAAGGGTAGCCATTTATGAATTCCATGTCCACTGCATGTCAATTATAAGAGATTGGTTTTGGAACTGGAAATTTCCTCTCCTAGAGTACCTTCATAAAGGCAAATTCCTTCACAGCAGACAAACGGATAAATAAAGTCATGACATCTTATGTCTCTGCTTACAGTAATCACATTTATTTTTCAAATTATGGAGTGAAGTCCTTCCCAGGCTATGAAGCTTTAGTGCAAACTGTTTCTCCTCTTCATTTGCAACAATATAAATATCTGATTCTTTGCCAATACCCATCTGGTTTCCAACAGAGTCAACCACCTGTTGAAGAAAGTGAGGTAATCATAATCTCCACTAGTCAATTGATAGCTTTGGACAGTTTTAGTTCATTTATAAGCTAAGAGTTTATAATTCACCAGTCTTTGCAAAATCTTATTGCAACCATCATGTTTAAGGCTGACAGTGGAGGCAATCAAACTACAGATTTTGATGCCTCTTCATGAACATTTTGATTGTGGTCAGAATGTTGATTCATCCCATTTCCGGTAGCGGAGCCTGGCCACGTTCACCTTCACTGTGGCTGCTCCAGGAGACAACCTGTGCCAGCTATCCTATTTTTTAATCAAGTATATTGTTTCAGTGGGGGCTTCCTGAAAATGGTGGGGCCGACCTTTTCTCCATAGACAGTGGCAAAGCAATTGGTAACATCAACATGGAGATGGGTTACAGCTCTAGTCATAGAATAAAGGATAAAATTCTAGTCAAAATATTATTAGTTTGGACTCAATGACCCCTCATATATTTCCTACTCTGAGATTCTGACAATCATGAAAGCATTCTGGGGTGGAAAAGGAGTAAATTCTAGAGGGTGAGGAAGGGAAAAGGGGACACAAAGTGAACAACTGTTCTATAAGTATATAAAGGGATATATTTCAAATTTAATTTTTTTAGTGAGTTTTTCAGTGTTTTTTTTTTTGGCCTGGGGCCAATAGTGATATTTTTGGATCTAATAAAAATGTTTGTAAAGCATTTTGTAAATGTTAAAGCACTATACAAAATAGAGTGCTAGACTGGGAGTCAGGAAAAGCCTAGTTCAAACCCAACCTCAGATGTGTGATAACGCCTTCTCTGCCTCATTTCCTCATCTGTAAATGAAACATTTCCTCATCTGTAAATGAAACAGAGCTGTTGTGAGGATCAAATGATATAATATTTGTAAAATACACTTTTAGTTTTTTTGTTATTGTTATTAAGTCATGTCTGACTCTTTGGGACCCCATTTAGGGTTTTCTTGGCAAAGATATTGCAGTAATTTGCCATTTCCTTTTTCAGCTCATTTTACAGATGACAAAACTGAGGCAACAAGGTTAAGTGACTTGTCCAGGGTCACAGGGCTAGCAAGTATCTGAGGCCCAATTTGAATTTATGTCTTTTTGACTCCAAACCTGGCACTGTATCCACTGTGCCACTTATCTACCCCAAAAGTACACAGCATAGACACTTAATAAGTGCATGTGTTCCT
The DNA here is from genome assembly GCA_023548195.1 of Bettongia penicillata ogilbyi. Classification (NCBI taxonomy): domain Eukaryota; kingdom Metazoa; phylum Chordata; class Mammalia; order Diprotodontia; family Potoroidae; genus Bettongia; species Bettongia penicillata. The sequence goes on from JAJHZJ010000024.1 coordinate 9,114,915, forward strand.
ATAACACCAACGGGATACCCACAGCAGCCACGATGGATTTGCATGCGTATTTTCAAGGTAAATTCGCAAAATGTAAACTCCCTTCCTCAAAGACACAACTAAGACATTTATTCAAACACCAGAAAGCCAAATCCATCATAGTAACAAATAATCTATGCACATTATCAATGCAGGGAGCACAGCCATCCCCAAGCTTTCCCTCTTTCAGGCCTACCCACAAATAAGCTCCCTTAGGCAAAATCACTCCCATTCTTACTCATGCTAGCTGCTCTGCTCTGCCTCCTCTCTCTCTCAGCTCCACCTCACTCTTTCCTCCTGCTCTACCTATTTGACAAGCTCCTCCCACCATTGGCTCCATGTGACTCAAGCTGTGGGCTGGGCCAATGCTCAAAGCAGGGGTCTATTAAGGGGCAGGAAAGATCTTCAAATTCCCTTAACTTTACAGTCACCCACAACCATCACACACAAAAAAAGTCTTAGAGTAGTTTTAAGTTTTAATAGTTGAAAACTGTCTAAAGATCTTTGGGACACTATCAAGGCAACTAATAAAAAGAAATGCTCGGGAAGGTAGTCTTCCAGCCCTACCAGATCTCAAATTATATTATGAAGCATCAATCATCAAAACCACTTGGTACTGGCTAAGAAATAGAGAGGTAGACCAGTGGAATAGGTTAGGGACTCAAGACACAACATCAATAAATATAGCAATCCACTATTTAATAAACCCAAGGACCCCACCTTCTGGGATAAGAGCTCACTATTTGACAAAAACTACTGGGAAAACTGGAGAACAGTGTGGCAGAAACTGGACATAGACCAATGCCTGACACTGTATATGAGAATAAAGTCCAAATAGATGCAAGATCTAGGCATAAATATTGATACTATAAACAAATTAGGGGAGCAAGAAATAGTGTATTTGTCAGATTTATGGAGAATGGAGAAATTTTTGATCAAACAAGAGATAAAGAACATTATGAAGTACAAAATGGATAATTTTGACTACATTAAAGTCAAAAGTTTTTGCACATACAAATCCAACACATTCAAGATTAGGAGGAAAGTAGGAAACTGGAAAACAATTTTTACAACTAGTATCTACGATAAAAGCCTCATTTCTAAAATATAGAGAGAGCTGAGTCAAATTTACAAAAATACAAGTCATTCCCCAACAGGCAGTTTTCAGAGAAAGAAATTAAAGCTATCTATAGTCATATGAAAAAATGTTCTAAATCACTATTGATTAGAGAGATGCAAATCTAAACAATTTTGAGGTACCACATCACACCTATCAGATTGGCTAACATGAAAGAATATGAAGATGATAAATATTGGAGAAGATGTGGGAGAAGTGGAACACTAATTCATTGCTGGTGAAGCTGTGAGTTGATCCAACCATTCTGGAGAGCAATTTGGAACTATGCCCAAAGGGCTACAAAAATGTACATACCCTTTGGCCCAGCGATATAACTTCTAGGACTGTATCCCAAAGAGTTCATAAAAATGAGAAAGGATCCTACATATACAAAAATATTTATAGCAGCTCTCTGTGGTGGTCAAAAACTGGAATCAAGGGGATGCCCATCAGTTGAGGAATGGCTAAACAAGTTGTGGTATATGAATGTAATGGAATACTGTTGTGCTATAAGAAATGATGAGCAGAAAGACTTCAGAGAGGCCTGGAAGGACTGATCTGCTGAACTGATGCTGAGGGAAAGGAGCAAAATCAGGAGAACTTTGTACACAGCAACAACCACAGTGTGTGAAGACTTTTTCTGGTAGATTTAGTACTTTGTTGCAATGCAAGGACTTAAAAAATTCCCAGTGCACTCAAAGCAAAACACCTTCCACATCCAGAGAAAGAATTACAGAATTGGATCACAGATTGAAGCAGACCATTTTCTTTTGTATTATGTTTTGTTTTGTTTTGTTTTATGCTTTCTCCCCTTCATTTTAATTCTTCTATGCAACATGACCAATGTGAAGATGTGTTTAATAAGAATGCATATGTAGAACCCATATAATATTGCATGCCGTCTCAGGGAGGGGGAAGGGAGGGAGGAGAACTGGAGAGGGAGGGTGGGAGAGAAAACCTATGTCTTATAGAAGTGATTGTAGAAAACTAAAAACAAGTAAATTAATTTTAAAGGAAGGAAGGAAGGAAGGAAGGAAGGAAGGAAGGAAGGAAGGAAGGAAGGAAGGAAGGAAGGAAGGAAGGAAGGAAGGAAAGAAGAAAAAGAAAAAAACAGTGATAAAGCATATTAAACTTTAAAAAAAAAGACTTTTGGGACACCCTGTATAAATGTGAATCATTGCTTTTCTTTTTTTATAATTATCTCCTTCCTCCCATATAGTTTATGGGTTTCAGAGAGAAGTGATCTGAGGATAGTTCACTATTTTACTGTTATTCTCTTATAGTTATTCTGTAGACTATTGTCTAGGTGGATGAAATAAGGATATTGATGATTTTAGATACTAATTGTTAGCTTCTCTTCTACAGAACACTGAAGAGCATTTTTAGGACAACTCCAATAGGAGAGTGTCTGGCATGTACTTCATGGTGTTACCACATGGTTTTAATCTCTACCTCCAGGTCTCCATAATTTGAAAGTTTTTCATTCCTGGTAATTTGTAATGAAATTATACCACATTTGATATACCAACATCTATGAAAAATGCCATTCTTAAATTTGTATAAACCAATGTAATGTCTGAATGATTTTCTTCATCTCCTCCCCCATCCCCCACCCAGTTGTACTTCTGACTCTCCCTTGAGACTTTGCTACACTGACACAGTTGCGTTGTCACCCTGGAACATCCCTCCACCATCATGCTAGTCCTTTGCATTATTCATGGGATGGGTCACACCACCCACAGTTCATTTCCCTCCTACCCTGCATTTGACTTTTCATATTTCTCATAGTCTGCCATGAGTCCCTTCTCCCTACTTCCTCTCACTTTTCAGACCCTTTTTATGTGTTGTCTTCGCCCTTAGAATATGAGCTCCTTGAAAGTAGGCACTGTCTTTTTGCTTGTATTTGTATCCTCAGGTCTGGGAACAGAGCCTGGAACATAGTAAACATTTGATAAATGTTTGTATCTTGCCTTGAAATGTCTTGCGATGGTCATTTGTTCTGTCTGTAATTATGCTCTGGATTTAGTATGGTTCGTTTGTTGAATCCCTGAGGATGGTGGATGTTTGTACCTGAATTATAGGGATTTATTATCTATTTATTTATAAAGGGTAGCAATCTTCTTATATATAATTCTAGTGAAATAATAGTGCCTTTCTAGGGATTTAATAGATACAATATTCTTGACCTCTTTTTGTATCAGGGACCCCTTTGTCAGTCTAGTGAAGCCTATCACATACTTTTCAGAAGAATGTTTTAAAATGAGTAGAATAAGATGCATAGGATGAAAATGAAAGCAATGATGTTGAAATATAATTATCAAAATATTTTTTAAAATAAGGAAGTCATGGACTAGACATTATGAACCCTTGTAGTAGAAGAGAAATCTTTGCCACTACAGTGAATGAAAAGTTCCCCAATTCCCATCTCTTCATTATGGAAACCTGTTTTAATCAATAAGTCCAGCATCTTTAAATATAACCTTTCCTTCATTTTGGTGGCAGTGACTTGATCCTTAATTGTTATTTTAAAACATTCTGTTTCTATATGTAGTCTTTATAAGCTCTGAAGGACCTTATCCCAACTCTCACTTGTACTGAGTCAGGTCTCCTGAGCAAGTCTCCATCTCCCCTTTGAGGTGTAGGGTGTCACCCTCAGGGTCAAAGTCATTCCACACTAATGGTGTCAGCTCACGCCCCCATTCTGCTGTGATCTCTCCCAATATCAATCACCAGTTACAGTTAGTATCTATCCTACATCATCAATACCCTACAGTGATTAGCAACCCAGTTGCATTTAATCAATTAGCTTTTACTGGAAGATACAGCAAGGACAAAAGTACAAATGTCTCGACATTATATACATCATCTGTACTATCCCATTTCTTTCCCATTGTGACTTTGGTCTCAGGCTACCTGCAGCCTTTCTAGTCTCCTGGTTCTTGCTGTATACATTATATCCTGTTTTATCTTGATGGAGATCCTAACCATGACCTCACATGAGAAAAGCATTTTCCTGGTAGGGCATAGAAAAGATCCATAAGGAATGTTTCCTGATAGTGTTTGGCAGCTCTCTTTGAGTCTTAAACAATAGATGACAAGCACACCCTGAAGCTGACCTTCATCAACGGGAGAAGGAAGCAGCAGAGGAAATTGGAGTTTACCAAGTCCATCACAAGAGTGGCATGCTCGTCAGAATGGCCTGTGAGCCTAGTATCTCCAAGCACCAATACAGCCTTGCCACAGGGAAGGGGGAAATGAAATAACCACTTCTCCGAACAACTACCTTTTTCTGCTGGGATCATACTAACCATGGAAAACAAAACACATTCACATGTACACACACACACACACACACACACACACACACACACACACACACACACACACAAAACCCATGAGCCAAAAGCTAAAATAGAATAAAATAAAGAATTTTTTCAATGCCTAATATTTTATGAAGAAATGTTATCCCTTTTTGGATCAGTAAGATTTCCCAATGCAGAACTCAGAGTTGGGAGCCAGTGTCTAGCTCATAGTCAGACTTGGTCTGTTTGGCTGCATAGCTTTAACCTGTCATTCTGGTCATTCCCTGACCTCTGTGATTGGATAAAAAGATTCTTGACTTATCAAGGACCTTGAGACAGAGTTTTTGCTTCGAGCTTTATAGACTTCCTCTTTTGTACCTGGCAGTGCTTTATACTACACAGCTTCCTGCCATGACCACCTCTTTTTTCATTTTTTAACCTGTTTCCCACATTGCTGACTTTGTTGTACCTATTCATCTTTTCTGTATCCGAAGCACTGCCTCCTTTAGGGATTCAAAACAAAACCTTTGGATACAGCAGTTTCTGTTTGCAGACTTACTGCGTTTTGTTTTTTAAATTTTGTGTTTATTTGACTCAATTGGGAGATGACTTTAAAAGCAATTTTATATAATGCCCATCATTTTAATTTGTTGAAAACAGACTAGACAAGGGAAAGAGCTTCCTTCTGGAAGTCAAGTTTTGTGTACATAACCAATCAAATCAACCAATGGCATTTTTAGTTCTCTTAAGATTATCCATGGCTCCCTCCCCCATAGCTGCCACTTTGCACTCTCACCTCTTAATTTTTCTTCTGTATCCCTTATTAACTGCCATTATCTAAATAAATTTTTCCATTTTTGAAAATTTCAATTTTTCAATCTGTTTAAGACAGAACAGATATAAAAAAGAGAGAGAGAGAAATATATTATGATGAAAGTACTCCCAACTAGTTTTTCATATAAGAGAAACTGAAAAGGAGAGAAATCTATATTGTTTTTTCACATTGTTTTTCTATCCTTGTAGGGTAGACCTTAGAGCCTAAAATATCCTAGGATAAATGGTAATAGCTGATTAACTGTCTTAGATTATAAATTCCTAGAGGGCAGAAGAGAGTATATCAATAAAAACCTAGGTAAAGTACTACATGAAGATAGATCCTTCTAATAAATGCTTTAGAGCCCTAAGAAGGCCAAAGGTGAGTGGGGAAAGTCTAATAAATGTATAGGTGGTAAGCACTTCAAATTCACAGATGCTACAAAGCTGGGTGACAAAGTCAGACTCTAAAAAGACTTTTGACAGGCTGAAACATTAGGCAGAATATTATTAGGTGAAATCCTACAGGAATAAATGTAAAGTGTACTTGCAGGTAGATACAGCAACAACCCTACTAGACAAGTGTAGGGTAGGAGTGCTTTTACACATATAGGCTATCTATATGGATGTCTACATGTATCTGTCTAAATGCAGGTCACAAGGAGGTATTAATAGATAGAGTCTCTTCTACTCTTTTCCAGTGAAGGTTTTGATTTATACCAGAGGAGAGCAATGGGATGATACCACAAGACTGGAGTGCACAGCTCTCCTCAGAGAGGAATAATAGACTAGAATTATATCTATCTGCTCAAAAGAATTTAGTCTAGGGAAATCATGTTTAGGTTTAAGGCACTTTTTCCTAGTCACTATTCTGTAATAGGAAAATAGTGTCCTAAGCTATACCCAAAGGTTTGAATCTCTTTCCACCAAATGCTACTTATACAAAAGACCATCAAACATGGTGAATAATGAATAAGCCCATGTGTCCAAGCCAAAAGAAAGTAAAAATCAGAGAAATTGTACAGATCAGAATATGCCAGACAATATACAGGGTGAATGAACTCTCCCATTGGGAGTAAAGTAGCTCAGCTCACACAATGAGAAATTCCCTGAAGTCTGTAGTTCAGTAAGGTAGAAACAGGAATGTGCTCAAGGTGCCAGTTCCTCTATATGCTGGCTTCTTCCCAGAATCTCTCTCTCCTAACAGGGCTGAGGAGAACCTAGAGATGAGTAAAACCTCTCTTGAAAGTAGAAGTCAAGAGGAAAAAGAAAGAAAGAAAAACTCTCCTCTCAAGCACTCATCTACACCACTCTGACTGGATAAGAAGCAATGAAAAGTCACTTTCTACCAAAGAGAATTTGTTTGATCTTTTCAATCATGTCTAACTTTTGGTGACCTCATCTAGGGGTTTTCTTAACAAAGATACTAGGGGTGGAGCCAAGGTGACAGAGTAGAAAGTTAGACCTATAGAAACTCTCTCCATACAGCCCATAAAATACCTATAAAAAATGACTCAACAAATTCTAGAACAACAGAGTGAAAGAGATCCAGCACAAGACAGCCTGGAAGGCCAATAGAAAAGGTCAGTCTCATCAGTCTCAGAGCAGAGCACAATCCACAGAGCACAGCCCAACTTTGGCCATGAGGCATGGTAGGGACAGGACCAGAGCAGGCTGTAGGGTGCAGATTCCTAGGTAGCAGCTCCCGTTCCCAGATTTCTCAATTCACAAATGCCAAAGATATCTTCAAAGGTCAGTGAGAAAGCTCTTTCACCTGGGTGAGAAGGGAATGCAGTCTGGTCCTGGCCCCAGGGTGGCAGCAGCCTCTGTTATGATAGTGCCCATTTTTTGAGCCCTTGGCATAAAGACCCTGGGGGAATTGAGCCACTGATCAGGATCTTAGTCCTGAGTGGGTGTCCTGGGTTGAGGAGGAGCACTGGGTGGTGGAGCTGGTAGAGGCTCTGGAAAGGGAAACCTAGTCACAGATCCTAGGCAGAAAAGCTTGTGGTTGCTCCCAGAGCACAGGCCAAGAGAGGAGTAAACTCCTAGTTCCTTGGAGGAACTGAGAATTTACAGATCCCTAGAGTATACCCTCCTTTTGACAGAGGACTCAAAAGTCAAGTAACTGACTGGGAAAATGCCCAAAAAGAGGGAAAAAAATAAGACTATAGGAGGTAACTTTCTTGGCAAACAGGTGTTTTCTTCCATCCTTTCAGATGAGGAAGAACAATGGATACCATCAGAGGAAGACCTAAAAGTTAAGGTTTCTGCATCCAAAACCTCCAAAATAAATATGCAATGGTTTCAGGCCATTGAAGAACTCAAAAAGGATTTTAAAAATCAAATAACAGAGGTGGAGTAAAAATTGGAAGAGAAATGAGAGTGAGGCAACAAAATCATGAAAAGCAAGACAACAGCTTGTTAAGGAGATCCAAAAAAATGCTGAAGAAAATAACACCTTTAATAATAAACTAACTCAAATGACAAAAGAGGTCCAAAAAGCCAATGAGGAGAAGATGCTTTAAAAAGAAGAATTAACCAAATGGAAAAGGAGGGTCAAAAGCTCACTAAACAAAATAGTTCTTTTTTATTATTATTATTTTTATTTATTTAACTTTTTACATTCATTTTCACAAAATTTTGGGTTCCAATTTTTTCTCCCCTTTTATCCCCTCCCCCCACCCCAATACACCAAGCAATCTAATTTTCCCTATCTCCAATCTGCCCTCTCTTCTGTCATCCCTCCCTTCTCTTGTCTTCATCTTCTCTTTTGTCTGGTAGGTCCAGATGACTTTCTATTCCTCATTAACTGTATGTCTTATTTCCTAGTAGCAACAACAATACTAAACAGTTGTTCATTAAACTTGCGTTCCAAATTTTCCCCATCTCTCCCTCCCCACCCATTCCCTTTGGGAAGGCAGGCAATTCAATATAGGCCCTCTCTGTGTAGTTTTGCAAATGACTTCCATAATAGTCGTGTTGTGTAAGACTAACTGAATTACCCTCCATCCTATCCTGCCCCTCATTGTTTCTATTCTGTCATTTGATCCTGTCCCTCCCTGAGTGTTGATTTCAAATTGCTCCCTCCTCCCATTACCCTCCCTTCCATCATCCCCCCTTGCTTATCTCCTTCTCCCCCACTTTCCTGTAGTGTAAGATAGGTTTTCATACCAAAATGAGTGTGCATTTTATTCCTTCCTTTAGTCAAATGTGATGAGGGTAATCTTCTTGTTTTTTTTTTCTCAGCTCTCCTCTTTTTCCCTCCACTAAAAGGTCTCCTGCTTGCCTCTTAAATGACATATAATTTACCCCATTCCATTTCACCCTCTTTCCTCCCCCTACCTTTCTCTCTCACCATTTACCTTAATTTCTTTAAAGATATGGTCCCATCCTATTCAATTCACTCTGTGCTCTCTGTCTCTGTATGTGCCTGCATGTGTGTATGTGTGTGTGCGTGCATGTGTGTGTATGTATGTGTGTGTGGTCCCACCAACTACCCAGATACTGAAAAGTTTTAAGAGTTACAAATATTGTCTTTCCATGTAGGAATGTAAACAGTTCACTTTTGGTAAGTCCCTTATGACTTCTCTTTGCTGTTTACTTTTTCATGCTTCTTCTCATTCTTGTGTTTGAAAGTCACATTTTCTTTTCAGCTCTGGTCTTTTCATCAAGAATGCTTGAAAGTCCTCTGTTTCATTGAAAGACCATATTTTCCCCTGAAGTATTATACTCAGTTTTGCTGGGTAGGTGATTCTTGGTTTGAGTCCTAGTTCCTTTGACTTCTGGAATATCCTATTCCACGCCCTTCGATCCCTTAATGTAGAAGCTGCTAGATCTTGAGTTATCCTGATTGTATTTCCACAATACTGGAATTGTTTCTTTCTAGCTGCTTGCAAGATTTTCTCCTTGAGCTGGGAGTTCTGGAGTTTGGCCACAATGTTCCTAGGAGTTTCTCTTTTTGGATCTCTTTCAGGTGGTGATCAAAGGATTCTTTCAATACTTATTTTGCCCTCTGGTTCTAGAATGTCAGGGCAGTTTTCCTTGATAATTTCATGGAAGATGGTGTCTAGGCTCTTTTTTTGGTCATGACTTTCAGGTAGTCCCATAATTTTTAAATTGTCTCTCCTGGATCTATTTTCCAGGTCAGTTGTTTTTCCCATGAGATATTTCACATTCTCTTCCATTTTTTCATTCTTTTGGTTTTGTTTGGTGATTTCTTGGTTTCTCAGAAAGTCATTAGACTCCATCTGTTCCATTCTAATTTTGAGAGAACTATTCTCTTCAGTGAGCTTTTGAACCTCTTTTTCCATTTGGCTAATTCTGCTTTTGAAAGCATTCTTCTCCTCATTGGCTTTTTGAGCCTCTTTTGCCAATTGAGTGAGCCTATTTTTCAAGGTGTTATTTCCTTCAGCATTTTTTTTGGGTCTCCTTTACCAAGGTATTGACCTGTTTTTCATACTTTTCTTGCATCTCTCTCATTTCTCTTCCCAGTTTTTCCCCCACCTATCTAACTTGCTTTTCAACATCCTTTTTGAGCTCTTCCAAGGCCTGCGCCCACCCAAAATCCCCCTGGGGAGTCTGGGGTACCGAGGTCCCGCCCTCCACATCTTTCCCTGACGGCAAGAATAGTTCCTTGTCGTCAGATCCGGAAGTCGGGATCATTTGCATCTGCTCAAAAAAGTCCTCTATAGTCTTATTTTTCTTCCCTTTTCTAGGCATTTTTCCAGCCAGTTACTTGACTTCTGAGATTCCTGTCCACCCCCGCCTAGATCCACCCAGCTAGTGCTTGGGGTCTGAGATTCAAATGGGCTTTCCGAGGCAGGCTCAGCTGCTATTCAATGTGAGCTTTAGTTCTGGTGCTGGGGTGGGGGCAGGGCCACCTCCCTGGCTCAGTTCCCTCAGGGTCTTTATGCAGAGACCTTCAGTAATGGAGCGGGTGGGGCAGGACCGTCTCCCAGGCTCAGCTCCTTCAGGTTGTTTATGCAGAGACTTTCAGTAATGAAAATTCTGCCTGTGTGCTCGGGGAGTCCCGGGGGCCGCCGCTGCTTCCTCTGCCTCCGCCGCTTCCTCCCGAGGGGGCCCGAGCCACGGAGACACCCCGCTCCTCTCTCGTCCAGCCTAGACGTCTCTCTCACTGACCTGTAGCATCCATGGGCGGAGGGACCTTCCCGGCTGCCAGAGCTTCCGTCCCTGAAGCCTGCTCGAATTAGCTTCTCTGGGGCTGTGGCCAGGGCAGTGCTGGTGTGGGGTCCACTTTCCGGAGTGCGACGGACCCTGGGGACTGCTCTCCAGGGCTCTCTGGAACGGAAATCTCTTCCACTGCGTTTCTGCACACCCTGCAGTGATCCAGAACTTGTGGGGAGCTCTTCTTACATTAAATGCATGGGCTGTAAGAAAATAGTTCTTTAAAAATTAGAATGAAACAGATGGAAACTAATGATTTTATGAGAAACCAAGAAATCACAAAACAAAACCGAAAGAATGAAAAAATGGAAGATAATGTGAAACATCTCACTGGAAAAACAACTGACCTGGAAAATAGATCTAGGAGAGGCAATTTTAAAGTTATGGAACTACCTGAAAGTCATCACCAAAAAAAGAGCTTAGACATCATCTTTCATGAAATTATCAAGGAAAACTGCCCTGAGATTCTAGAACCAGAAGGCAAAATAAATATTGAAAGAATTCACCAATCACCTCCTGAAAGAGATCTGAAAAGAAAAACTCCTAGGAATATTGTGACCATAATTCCAGAGTTCTCAGGTCAAGGAGAATATATTGTAAGCAACCAGAAAGAAACAATTCGAGTGTTGTGGAAATACAATCAGGATAACACAAGATTTAGCATCTTCTACATTAAGCGATTGAAGGGTTTGGAATATGATATTCTAGAAGCAAAAAGAACTAGGATTAAAACCAAGAATCACCTACCCAGCAAAATTGAGTATAATACTTCAAGGGAAAAAGTAGTCATTCAATGAAATAGAGGACTTTCAAGCATTCTTGATGAAAAGACCAGAACTGAAGAGAAAATTTGACTTTCAAACAGAAAAATGAAGAGAATCATGAAAAGTCAAACAGGAAAGAGAAATCATAAGGGACTTACTGAAGTTGAACTGTTTACATTCCTACATGGAAAGATAGTATTTGTGACACTTGAAACTTTTCTCAGTATTTGGATAGTTGGATGGATTATACATACATACATACATATACATGCATATATACATATATATATATACATACGTATATATATACATATATAGAGAGAGAGAAGAGAGAGAGAGAGAGAGAGAGAAAGAGAGAGAGTGTACAGGGTAAATTGAATAGGAAAGGATGATATTTAAAAAAATAAAATTAAGGGGTGAGAGGAATATATTGGGAGGAGAAAGGGAGAAATGGAATGGGGCAAATTATATCTCATAAAAGAGGCAAAAAATAGTTTTTTCAATGGAGGGGAAAAGTGGGGAGGTGAGAGGAAAAAAGTGAAGCTTACTCTCCTCACATTTGGCTTAAGGAGAGAATAACATGTATACTCAATTTTGTGTGAAAATCTATCTTACACTACAGAAAAGTAGGGGAGAAGGGGAGAAATGGGGTGGGAGGCATGATAGAAGTGGGGGAAAAGGGAGGAGAGAGTAGTTAGAAGTAAACACTTTAGGAGAGGGACAAGGTCAAAAGAGAGAATAGAATAAATGGTGGGCAGGATAGGATGGAGGGAAATATAGTTAGTCTTACATAACATAACTATTATGGAAGTCTTTTGCAAAACTACACGTATATAGCCTGTATTGAATTGCTTGCCTTCTCAGTGGGGAGGAATGGGGATGGAGGAAGGGAGAGAAGTTGGAACTCAAAGTTTTAGGAACAAATGTTGAGAATTGTTTTTGCATGTAGGTGGGAAATAAGAAATACAGGTAATGGACAAGAAAAGAGAGAAGATGGGGATAAGAGAAGGGAAGGGTGTGATAGAAGTGAGGGCAGGTTGGGGAAAGGGACAATCAGAATGCATGGTGTTTTGGGGTGGGGGAAGGGGAGTGATAGGGAGAAAATTTGGAACTCAAAATGTTGTGGAAATGAATGTTTAAACCTAAAAATAAATAAATTTTAAAAAAAAGATACTAGAGTAGTTTGCCATTTCCTTCTCCAGTTTATTTTACAGATGAGGAAACAAAGGGGGTTAGATGACTTGCCCAGGTTCACACAGTAGTAAGCTTCTGAGGCCAGATTTGAACTCAGGTTTTCCTGTCTCTCAGGCTGGCTTTCTATTCACTGTTAGCCTTTTATTAATAACTGTGTCTGAGACTTCAGTTACATAAGATAAGGGTGGCATGGATAAATAGCAGCTGCTCTGAAAAAAGATCTGGAGATTTTAGGGGGCTGAAAGTTTCATATAAGTCAGCCACATGATGGGGCAATCAAGAAAGGTATGCAATCTTAAGTTACATTAAGCAGGAGGTGAGAGTCCACTGCACTCGACCCTTATCAGACCTTATTGGAAGCTTTGGGTTCTGTTCTGGACATCGTAGATAAGGAAGAACATTGGTAAAGTAGAGAGCATCCAGAAAAAAGCAGGCAGGATGGTGAAGGGCCAAAAGAATTGAAGGAATTGGGCATGTTAAGCCTGGAGAAGAAAAGATTGGAAGGGAGAGGACACAAATGATGGCATCCAAGTATTTGAAGAGATGTGAAGTTTAAAGAAGGATCATTATTAGATTTATTCTGTTTGGCCCCAGAGGACAGATCCAGGAGCCAAGGGTGGAAGTTGTAGACCAGTTGATGTCAGGAACAATTAGAGTTGTTCAAAGGAGGAATGGATTTTCTCAGTAAACTGTAGGTTCCCACACCTTGGAGATCTTCAAGTAGAGGCTGCCCAACCACTTGTCTGGTATGTTACAATTTGTTGCTGTTTAGTCATTCGGTCAAGTTTGACACTTCATGACCCCATAGACTATACTTTCCATGGGGTTTTCTTGGGAACAATATTGGAGTGATTTGTCATTTTCTTCTCCCACAGATTAAGGCAAACAGAGATTAAGTGTGGCTTAGAGCCACACAACTATTAAGAGTCTGGGACTGGATTTGAACTGAGTTTTCCCGACTCCAGGCTATCCACGGAGCCACCTATCTGCCTCCTATCTACAGTAGGAATTTCTTTAGTATATAGAAATGGACTGATAGGACTAGATGAACCGGATGGACTTTCAACTCTAAAATTTTGTGATTCTATAATAAATACCAAAATATTCATAGTAGTACTTTTCATGGTAGCAAAGAATTGGAAACAAAATGGTACCCATCAAGTGGGGAATAGATGACAAAACTATAGTATATTTGTGTAACAATATCTTCACGCAGTGGTGAGAAGTATGAGGATATTTGAAGAAACTTGGAAAGATTTATCTGAACTGATGCCAAGTATAAGTGGCTGAACAATAACCTACGCAATGATTGCAACAATGTCAATGAAATGACTATGAAAGGTTGCTAAAAGAGTCAGACTCAATTGAAAAGCCAACAATGGTCCCAAGGAGTAGATAATGAAACACACCTCCCACCTTCTACAGGAAACCTTTCACAATTGGTCACTTTTTCCTGTTGATTATTTCCTATATGCCTCTATAGAGCTTGTTTATACATAGTTGTTTACATGTTATTTCCCCAATTAGACTATAAGCTCCTTGAAGGCAGTTGTCTATTGCCTTTCTTTGTGTCACCAGCACCTGGCACATAGTAGGTACTTAATAAATACTTTTGATTAACATCCTCCCCTCTTCCATCAACAAACATTTAAAAAAATTTTTTCAACAAGCATTTTTAAAGTATCTACTATGTGCCAGGTGCTATGCCAAGACCTAAGGATACAAAGAAAGGAAAAATCAACCCTTCTGTGAGGGATCTTATACTCTAATGAGGGAGAGAACATCGGGGGAAAAAACCTAGTGCAAACAAGGTATGTACAGGATAAATTGGAGATAATAGTTCTTTTTTAAAAATAATATCTTCCCTAATTACATGCAAAAACAATGTTTAAGATTTATTTTTTTTAAAGTTTTGAGTTCCAAATTCTATCCCTCCCTCTCTTCCACTCCCCCACTCAATGACCTGATATAGGTTACATATGAGCAATCATGTAAAACATTTCCAAATTAATCTAAATTGGAGATAATCAATAAAGGAAAAACATAAGCATTAAGGAGGAAAGTTTCTTTTAGAAGAATGTGAGATTCTAGTCAGGATTTGAAGAAAGTCAAGAGACATAGAGGGATAAGAGAATACCTATCACTCAGGCAAAATATCCCACATATTGTCCAACTTGATCGTTGATGGGTTTTTTGCTTAACTACTTTTCTTTTTTATAAAGACGAAGATTCTATTCTGATGGCCGCAGTGAGGTGGGATCATTTCCAGAAATGATCGCCATGTAAACACAAAAGGCATCAATAAAATGTATTTTAAAATAAATACTTTTAAGTTTTTTTTTTTCTTAAAGTGGGACACTTCATTCAGTGCTTTAGGAACTGATACAAGTTATTTATCTTTCCCCTGGAATTCAGCTCATGGGCCCGGCCCAAGTAATGGATGGTGCTGAGCCGAATTCTTTCAATGGCCAGCTCTGCCTCTGTTGTTTAATTTTTTATTGATGGATGTACGCTCCCAGCATCAAGATGGGCACATTTTATGAAATATTAAAAAATCAATGAAGTAAATAATGGCACAACAGGGGATAGACATGTCTGTGCTCCTCCAGGGAGCTGGGGCTACAATGCTGAAATATGAACACCGGCCCTCTTACCTAATGCTGAACTCTTGGAGATGAAGGACACATTGGCAGGGAATCTTGAAAATGCTCTGAGCTTGAAAAGGGCACCTCCCTTTCCCCCTTGAGAGCCTCTGGGAGAGAACCATGTTCTTGGGCTCTATTGTTTCTCCTCCCTGGGCATACACTCAGCTTGGGACCTGAGTTCATCTCGGAGATAATTATATATTCTCACACAGCTATTTGCTGCTTGTGCTGTTTGAGGTTGGCAGTACTGTGCAATGAGCCCCCATTGCAGAGGGGCCTTTAGGACTAAAATCTGTTTGGTAACTCTCTCAGAGGTGGGACACAAAGGCAAAAGAAATCTATTCTCTTTCTCCTGGAATACTTTGTCATCCTTTTATGAAGTTTCCTTTGATGAAAAATGTTCATTTAAAAGACAAGCATCCTGTCCCAGCATTGAGAGGAAAGTAATGTAGGACTCATGGTCACAAAAATTTCAACACATATAAAGTTCTACCATATTTATGGGTCTGAGGCTACCACTACTCCCAAATAACCTTTGTAATCACCCAGAGAACAACAAGGGAGCGGATATCCCCAATCCCTGCAGGGAGTAGTTCCCCAGCCAGCTGACTTCTGCAATTTACAGACATTTTATTATTTTTCTTTCTTTTGAATTTTCTTTTTTATTATGAACTTATTCATCCAAAAACCATAATCATTTCAATATGTAAAAAATTACCAAAAAAAGAGGATTATTTATGAAATCATGTATAGTTTACCTTTAAAAGTATTTATTAGAAGTACCATGATAGTAACATAAATTACCCTGTTTACATTACTTTCCTAACTTCATTATATTTTTTCTTTGGTGGACCCTTCCTGGAGCAGAGAGTGATAGCTGGGCTTTTGTGGAGAGGGCAGAAGTGTTAATGTTATGAAGGCATCCTGGTTAGGGGGACAGGAAGCAACCAGGTGACTATTCTTTTCTCTCAAGATCACTAAAAAGCTGAGGAGACACCACCCAGGCTTTAACCTGGACTCTACCCCTTCCACTTAATTGTTAGTGGGATCTTCAGCCATAATTCTCGTTGTCTGCTCTATCTTTGCCAATTGGAAAATCTGTTCTTTTATCCCCCGGGGTCCTTTTTTTTCTGGGAGAACTGGTGGCTGCCAAGGACAGCAATTCCTTAAGGGATCTCAGTGTCCTAGACTTAAACGGCCATCCCAGAAGCTACCTGGTCCAATCCACCCATTTAAGAGACAAGACCCCTGCTGCCCCAAGGGTTAAGTGACTTGACCAAAGTCATGCAGAGGGTAACTATCAGGGTCTGGATTCAAGCCCAGGTCCTATGACTCCAAAACCATTACTATTTCCCCCACAGTACAATGAGGTTCATTACACTGAATGGTTGTAGTGCTGCGGTTTGGACCTGTCACTTCCTGTTACCTAAGCATCTACATGCATCATAAACCCCACACAATACCTCAAACCCCTGAACTGGATATTAGAAGAGTAGAAATGAGATGGTGGGCAAACCATGTGAAACTGCAATTGTCCAAAAGCCTAAGAGCAAGTTAAAGAAGAACATGTGGTATAGTGGAGGGAGATAGGTGGGGCAGTACACAGAGCCCCAGGCCTGGAGTCCAAATCTGACCTGAGATACTTACTAGCTGTGTGACCCTGGGCAAGTCACTTCACACTCTGCCTCAGTTTCTTCATGTGAAAAATGAGTTGGAGCAGGAAATGGCAAAACACTAGTATCTTTGCAGAGAAAACCCTCAATGGAATCAGAATGAGCCTCAGACCCATGAGAAACAACTCATTAGCAACAAGTAGATGAGTAGTAATCCACAGACCTTTATTCAAGTCCTAAACCTGCTATTAACAGCTAAATGACTTAGAGGCAAGTCACTTAGCCACCCTGGGATTCTGCTCCTTCATCAGCAAAATTAGAGAGTTGGGATTGATGACATCTCTAAGGCTCCTTCCTGTTCTAATATTCTCTGATTCTCAAAATAACTCTAGTATTGACCTCACTGTGTTGTTTTGAGGCTCAGATGAGAACCAGGTAAAGTGTTTCACAAAACGTACAAGACAAAGGATTAGCTATTTTCCCTTGTAGAACTTAAACTCCTTGAGGAGCCCCCTACTTTTGTCTTTGTGCCTCCAGCACCTAGCACAGAGGCTTAGAGATCAAAGGTGTTTAGTAAATGTTTACTGAATTCGAATTTATATGACCCCAAGGATATCAAACAAAGAGATACATAGGTACAAAAATATTTATAGCAACCCTTTGTGCAGTAGCAAAAATCTGGATACTAAGAAACTGCTCACTTATGGGGGAATGATTGAACAAATTATGGCATATGAGTGTAATGGAATGTTATTGCATGATAAAAAATGGTGAAACGAACACTTTCGGAGGAAATTCAGAAGATCTTGATGAAATAATGCAGAATATAGTGAGCAAAACCAGGATAACAATTTATGTGATAACAACAAAATTATGAAGAAAAACAACTTTTAAAAGCTTGAGAACGTCTATCAATACAACAACAAATTCTGACGCTGTCCACCTCCTGACAGAGAGATGATGAACTTAATTTCAGCATCAGACATGCGTTGCTGGGCATGATCGTTGTAGGAATTTGTTTTGCTCGACTGGCATATTTGTTATGAGGGTTTGATTTCCATTTTGTTGCTGTTGCCATCTGATTTGAGGAAAGGGGAGTAGGAAGGAGAGAAAATAAATGTTTGTTGTTTGGAAAAAAATAAAATCAAACACTTTTTGAGTATTCGTCATTTGTTTAGGCTGGAAATTCAGTGGCCACTAAATGACCAGTTTCAATATCTGCCCAGAAGCTTAAACTTGCTCCATTTTTCCTATTTTGATTGGCTTACCACTCCTTGGGCAGTTTGGTTGCCCTCTATATCCAGGGCCTCACCTTCTTGGTGGAAGATAGAACAGATACCTGATAGGCTTTAGACCCACTCCAACTCAGAACACTCAAACTCAATCTACCCACTGACCTGAGCCTCCCTATCAGTAGGAACTACAGATGTGTAACGCCATGCTAACTTAATTAATTAAGAACTTCTATGTCATCACTCCTCCAACAATACATGAGAAGAAATCTAATCTGTGGAGAAGAGAGGAAGTCCTTGTAAGACCACCCCAAGGTGTAAACCCACAGATTTCATGTTCTCTTTTGCTGCAAGGAGGTAAAAGGAAATGGATTGTGGTTTGGAAATGTAGAGTTTGAGACTTCTCTGAGACACCCAGTTAGAAAAGTCCAAAAGGCTTTAGCAATGCCTTGACTACAGCTGGGTACATAGTGAAATGGAGAAGGTGTGAATGCACTCCATCCAAGAAAGGGATAGCCTGTGTAGTCACAGAGGAGGGAGATAGGATTTCATGTATGGAGAACAACTAGCTTGCCATCTTGCTTGGAACATCAAGTGTATGAAGAGGAGCACTGTGTAATAAATCTGGAAAGAAAGCTTGAAGCCAGATCGTGATTGGTTTCAAATGCCAAGCATAGGGGTGTGATTTTTATCCTAGAGGCAAGACACACACATACACACACACACACACACACACACACAAATGCTGATTTTCCTTTAGTATTTTCACTAAGTGCTTATAGCTTTCTATAAAATTTGATTTCACCTGTCCTAAAATTTGAGCATTTTGTAAGGTGTTGAGCAAGCTGAGCCACTAATTGTGGGGACCAATCATTAAAGTCACTACAGTTGGCATTCTAAACTGGATCCTTTCATAACTACCACCTAGTACAGTAAGGCTGATTTTTATGCACAAAGTATCACCTTCCCAGAACTATCATAACAGAGACAGACAAACAGATGGACAGAGACATAGACACAGAGAAGCAGAGAGACAGAGAGAGAAAGACTTACTGTCTGCAAGAATAGTTCCTTTCTACCAATGTCTTTTTAGATAGGAAATTTCCAGCAAGCCAGGGGATGAAACTGATGTGTCAAAAGTCCAGCAAAATCAAGCATCTACACTTATGCTGGTAAAACTATGTGGTCCTGGCTTATTTTTTGTCCTATTCACCTATCTCTGTTTCTGGGCTTGTTCTGCCCTGGGTGGTGCCATCTTTTGAGAAATATAGCCTTATCACAGTGCTTTGTTCTCATAATGCATTACTGTAATACATCTGTTGCTTTAATGATATATTAATGTAGTACATTATTAGAATGAGGCAAATGGATGATATATTACACAAAGGATGGTACCATTCAGGAAAAGAAGGGTTTATGTACAGTTAATAATAATAGCCAACATCAAGGAATTGGGGAAACTACTGTCTTTTTTACAGGGCAGAAGCCCTGGAGTTAAATGATTAGTACCTCTCTGGTGTCATTTTTTAACCATTTCAGAGGATCCTAACCTTGAAGGCTGGAAGGGACATAATTTATAGACCAATTAGTTCATCCCCCTTGTCATTTAACAGAAAACTTGAAAGCTAGAGAGGTTCCCTGATTCACCAAAGGACACATAGGTAGCAGCAGAGCTAGCATTTGAGGCAAGGTCATCTGATTCTAGTTCTTTCCACTACATTATGCCAGATTTGTAAAACACTGGCTGCTACCTTCTCTATAAAATCTTTATATGTAATTATGGTATCCACCATTAACCTTGCATCACAATAATGCCCATATTATATGTAGTTGCATTATTTTTATTAGAGAACTCTACTGATTTACCTCTAACTATATGCAGCCACCTAACATTGGCCTTTGAGTGGGCTGAACACCATAGCATATCTCATTGTTTAGTGTTAATTATTGCTAAGGCAAGAAGCATCCTTTGTTATATGACGTTGATCTTTATCCTGTCATTAACCTGAAGTCAATTTCATCCCAACCTCCATTTTCAGTACCACATAAACAATTTGTTTTTTGCAATTTTAGATCACTCAAAGACAAACACTATCAATCTGCTCCACACTTTGCATATTGTAGTAATTTGTTCCTTCTTAAGACATCTAGGCACTCCAATTCAAAAAACATGGTGGAAATGAGAGCACAGAATGGAGATACCTCTGACAGCTTTTGTTCTTCAGAAAGAAGGTTCATTAATGAAAACCCGAGATAGAATAAAAGCTCCAGATTTGACACTTTTCACCATGGGCCTCCTCTTCATGGTTAAACCAAGGGCAAAGATTTTTGTTAAGTCCATGGGAGTCATAGTAGTACTAATAAGTAGCTTTTTTCATGTAAGTACCTTGGCATTTACATGTAATAAGCCACTTTTTAACACCAATTTTCCCCCTGGTGATGTTATATGTCTGTGAATGCCACAATCTCCAAAGAATCAAAATTGTAGGTGATACAAAGGGCAGTGATGATCATGATATATGCTGGGTGTAGAATGCAGTATATTCTCAATAATGGTTTGTGCATAAGAAATACCATAAAACCTTTTATCTTAGTACCATATGATGGGAAAAACAGGTGGACCACATGTGTGATGGGGATGAAGGATAACACATAGGTAGTTCAAGTTTTTTGTATGCAGCTAGGTGGCACAGTGGATAGAGCGCCAATCCTAGAGTCTGGAAGATTCATCTTCCTGAGTTCAAACCTGGCCTTAGAACTTACTAACTATGTGACCCTGGGCAAGTCACTTAACCTTGTTTGCCTCTGTCTCCTCATCTGGAAAATAAACTGGAGAAGGAAATGGCAAACCACTCTAGTATCTTTGCCAAGAAAACCCCAAATGGGATCATGAAGAGTTAGACACGATTGAAAAAAGACTGAACAGTCCAAGTTTTACATTGGTATGCATGAAATAAATGCTTTAAAAGAAGAAAGAAAAACAGAGGAAAGCAAACCAGTGCACTGCATAGACCCCCAATGGAGGATTTATGAAAAGGAAGGAACAAGGGTCATAGGAGAAAGGTTGCACTTCTGGAGAAACCGTGCTCTGAGATCACAAATCTGTTGACCCATTAAAGGAAAGTATTGCAAGTAAACGGTTCCCAAAAAAGTTCTCTCAAATAAATGGAGTGGATACTGTTGAAGAGAATGCCAGTAGAGTATTCTTGAAGCCACAACAAGAACAAAATTCAAACTATTCCTTCTTACCAGAGAGATTTCCTCAGGAAATCAGAGGTTAGGGCTAGGGAGGAGGATAGCAAGAATTCCTGCTGAGAATTTTATTTCGTGTTTTTTATTCTTCTTGACCTCACACAAGCTTTTAAATGCAAGTAATGACAATTTGACTCAGCAAGGGCCATTGAAATGAGGCTGCTTAATGCACATAACTGAAGAATCCATTGAAGTTGTAAATATAATTGCATTTGATTGCAAATCCAAGACAGTTTACAAAACTTGCCAAGACCTCTCACACCAACAGTTGTACTCTAGAACGGGTTAATGAGCAGCTTTCTAGAGAATAAAGGTGGTTTTTCTCATCCTCAGAAAGGTGCATTTACATATAAAAAGTATTTCAGAAAATTTGCTGGTCAGTCATGAGGTAGCTGTACATGTACCTATGTTTTTGTGATTCCATCATAGAAAACATGCTGTCAAATGACTAGGAATACAGGTTGAATTATATTCCTAACCGAGTGAAAGATAATCTTTCTGACTTTAACTTCCTTGTAGAAGTTCTTCGAGTCTGAGTTTATTTATGAAAGTTCATTTTTAGCCACCCCATTAAAAAAGAATTGTATCTTAAATATACTTCTATGGCAACAGAAAGAAAAGGAAAATTCAGTAACGAATTGGAATTTTAATATTAGGTTGAGGTTGATAACCTGTGATGTCTTTTGAAGGATCTCAGATCACATTTGTATTATTATAACATTTGCAAAGCACTTTGCACACAATTTTTTCATTTCATCCTCATAACTATCCTTTGTGATGGTATAAAATACATTAGTCCCATTTCTCAGATAAGGAAACTGAGGCTCAGAGAAGTTTAATGACTTGCCCTTGTTCACTCGGCTACTGTCAGAGCCAACTTTGAACCCAAATCTGCTTAACTTCACAGCCAGCTATCTAGGTGCTATACCATGTCAACTCTTTTTAAAAGAATATAAATAACATACTTAAGAAAGCTAAAAATTTGCAGATGTGTAAATTAATTTGATATCTTTTTTCCTATTCTAATTATTTGTGAGTTCTTTGGTAGCTGTGATAAAATCAAATATACTTAACTGCTTCCCAGCTTTACACAAGGATAAGAGGTTAATGACATTAAAAGTAACCATTCCACACTACTGTCCAGGATTAAAGACAGCTTTCCTTTCTCCTCCCTCCACTCCCTCATAAAGCAATGAAAAAAGCCCTCCTTTTTGTAGTAGGAATGAAGACTTATGCCTTTTTAAAACTCCCTTACTCACCAAATTTTTATTAAGCACATACCCTGTGCAGTACTGTGTTGGTGATGAGATATTGGATTGGTTTTAATAGAGTTCGCCCATCTCCTCTATACAGGCTATATAAGTAAGATGAAATCTTTGAAAAATAATTAATTTCTTCATACCTATACACATGAGGCACTGTGATTCAGTGGATAAAGAACTGGCTTTGCATTCTGGGTTCAAGTCCTGACTCTAAAATAGTTGGCTGTATGATGATGGAGAAGTTTCTTGACCACTCAGCGCCCACTGGAGCTAGCTCTCTTTGACCACAAATCCTTGTTTGTCCTTGATTCTCAAAGGGACCCTGAGGGAAGGTGATGTCATGACTTGCAAGTGAATTGGATCTTAATGAGACAGGGCTGTGCCAGCCTCACTCCTCATTTTCCTCTGGAGCCATATCGGTCCAATGGTCAGATATAGATCAGAACAAGTAGAGACAGCCCTGGTTGGATGCGGTGGGAGACCTTGATCTTTCTAAGTTAAGATCTTTCCCAGGTCTCAGTTTGATTGAGGCAATACCAATTCAGTGAGTAGGTTGGGTGTTGCTTATCCTTTATTCTGGAAGAGGACCATGACATGAGGGAAGTGATGCCATGACATGCAAGTGAACTAGATTTAAGTGAGGCAGAGCTGTGCAAAGTCACCAGCCCCACTTTCTCCTCCAGAGTCAACTGGGTCTAGTGGCAAGATATAGATCAGGATGACTGCAGATGGCCCTCTTAAGGTTAATTTAAAAATGAGGCAAAGAATGGTCTCTTTTACCTAGTTAAAAAAAAAATCAGTCTAGAAGGGAAGATCCTTAGGATTTCTGGCCACAATAGAAACAATTGCTATTTACATTCATTCTGAGCCATCGGGGCCCAATGACCAAGTAGAGTTTGGGCTGGGATCTATTGTTGGCTGATCAATGAGAGACAGAGTGATTTGGGTTTAAGGCATGGTCCTTAAGAAAGAAATTTAGCCCACTAACCCCAAGATATCTTTTGAGGTTTCATTGATCAAAACTTACATTCCTTTCGGCAGAGTGCCCATAGGTAAAGGCATGATACTCTATATGGATAAAGGAAGAAAGTGGAAGGAGAGAGAGGAGGGTGGGAGAAAAAAGATGCAAGGAAAGAAGGAAGGGAGGGAGGGAGGGAGGAAGGAAAATAGGAAGATAGGGAGGAAGGAAGGAAGCAAGGAAGGAAGGAAGGAAGGAAGGAAGGAAGGAAGGAAGGAAGGAAGCTCTGTTGTCCAACTGGAACTGGCCCTGGATCCCCAGGGGTACCTCCTACTACTCACTGGCTGTCGTTTCTTCTTCATTCTCAAAGAGGATCATGGCATCAGGAAGGTAATTCCATGATTTGCAAGTGAATTGGATTTAAGTGAGAGTGAGGCTGGTGACTTTCCACCTCACTTAACTCCCTCACTTAAATCCAATGTACCAAAAATTACAGAAATGATGGAAGGCAAAGAAGAAGGGAAAAGGGAAGGGGAGGACCTAAGAAAAAAAGAGGAGGGAAGGGGAAGGGGAAAGGGAAGACAAAGGGGAAAAGGAGGGGAAAGAGGAAAGGAAAAGGGAAGGGAAAAAGGAAAAGGAAGGGGGAGAGGGTTCACTCTGGCATCTTTTTTAAAAACAATGCAGAGAAAAGAAGGAAGGAAAGCCAAAAAGAATCATAGATAAGCAGGACAGTTCTGAAAGTTACAAACTGAGTTTATCACATACTTGAGAAACAATCTGCACATAATCACAATCTACAATTTCATATATAATCTTTTGTTGCTGTTCTACTGTGTCTGTGGAAATGTCTGTTTTGTTTGGTGTTCAGAATAAAAGTTAAAAATAAAAATAAACTTTAAAATACATTTTAGAAGTTTTTGTTGTTGTTATATCAAAGAACTGAAGGCTACAGTAATACTCATCAATTTGGGAATGGCTAAATGACCTATAGTATATGAATGTATCAGAATATTAATGCATTGTAAGAAACCTGGGAAGACGTGTATGAATTGAGGCAAAGTGAACTGTACAAGACCCACCAAAATTATATTGTATGAGGATTATAAAGACAAACTCCAAAAGGTTTAAGGATTCTGATCAACGCAATTTCCAGTCACTATTGGAGAGCATGGATGCTGAAACCGGGGACCTCACCCCTGACAGAGAAGTTATGGATGGAAGTGCATATTAAGACAAATATTTTAGGATATGGCTGACATAGAGATTCATTTTGACTATGCATATTTACTATAAGTTTTATTGTCCTGTTTTTAATGCAAGGGGGAGGAAGCTAAAGACGAAATTGCTTAAAAGGTTGGTGTTCCCCAAGGGATGGTCATTGTCTCTTTTTTCTTCTTCTCTTGAAATTCTCATTCAAGAAAATTTCATTCATTCACATATCTTCAGTGACCTCCTGCTTGCAAATGTCTTCTCAATCTACATTCCCAGCCTTAACATCTCTTTAAAAAAAAAAAGGATCTCTGAAGCATTTTTAAATGCATGTATGAGAATAGACGGAAGACCGATGAGAATCTCGGACAAGCAGGACAGTTTTTGAAAATTACATTTTAAATTTATTATATTTTTTTAAAGAGCAGACTGTATATAATTCACTGGAAATGCTTGTTTTATTTACTCCTCATTAATTTCAGAAAAATAAAATAAAAACCTTTTTTTTAAAAAAAAAAGTTGTCTGTGTCCTATATGACTACTTTCTTTACAGCATCCTGTTTTTTCAGCCTTTTGCCTCTGTTTCCTGTTTCTCTCTCCAACTTCATCCCAACTACTTTAGTAAAACTGGTGTTTCAACTTGAGTTTACCAATAACCTTCTAGGCACCAACTCCAGAGTTTTTAGTACTTATACTTCCTGACTTCTCTGCAGCATTGATACTGTCAAGCATCCCCTCTTACTCTTTCCCCTTTTGACTTCAGAAAACACATTTTTTCTGGTTCTCCTTCTGCCTCTCCAACCACTCCTCCTCTGCCTTTTTGGCAGGGTCTTCATTCTCTTTCCAGTCCTTAAGGCTGGTGTTCCCCAAGGGATTGCCATTGTCTATTTTCTCATCTACTCTCTAAATTCTCACTTAAGGAAGTCTCATTCATTCTCATACCTTCAATGACCTGATTGCAATTGTCTCCTAAATGTACATTCAGAGCCTTGACATCTCTTTTGAGCTCCAGACTTGCATTCCCACCTGCATATAGAGCATCTCCACCTGGAAGTTTCAGCAATCCCTCAAAATCACTATGTCTAAAAACAAAACAACCTACTCTTTTCCCTCAGGTTGCTTTCTGTCATTGATATCACTGATCAAAACTTTGCTTTTTGATTCTTGCTTTTCCCTCACCTTGGCTGACTAATCATTTATTAACCCCTTACTTTATTTCCTCTTACACCTTTTCCCTGCTCTTTCTTCTTCCTATCCTTCCCTATCAGAAGGCTCTCATTATCATGTGCAAGACCACTGCAAGAGCTGCTTAACAAGCCTTCCCAATTTTGCCCTCTTCCTGCTAATCTATCTTTCTTAACTTTGCCGGAATAATTTTCATAGCCATGAAAAGCTTATACAGAATGCTTTAGATTCATTGTGTCATCTGATAGTTTTTCACAAAACTATATAGTATCTACTGTAGGTATTCATCTAATATCAGAGATGAAGAAACAGAAGTGTAGACAAATTGAATTGGTGGAAGAGGAAGGGGGATTGAAATAGATCTCTTCTGTTTCCAGGTATACTTTTTTTTTCCCCACTACATCACTCTAGCTATGAACTAGACATACCACACTGCATAGACATAGTCATGTCACTCCTTTACTCACAAATCCTCAATGGGCTTTCCATTACTTAACAAGAAAAGGTCCAATTCCATTGACTAACATTCAAGAGCCTTCTTGGCGACAATATTTTCTCAATCTTATCTCAAAAAATTCTCATCTATGTTGTGTACCTGCAAGAAAGGTGAGATTTTTGTTGTTTTTTCTTTCAAGGCATTCTGTATAAGCTTTTTATGGCTATGAAAATTATTCTGGCAAAGTTAAGAAAGATAGACTAGCAGGAAGAGGGCAAAATTGGGAAGGCTTGTTAAGCAGCTCTTGCAGTGGTCTTGCACATAGTAATGAGAGCCTATTTCCCAGGCTCAGGCTGGATTATAAACATCTGGAAGATTAAGCTCTGTAACACATTAGGTATTGAGGTGGGGGTTCTCATACTTTCGGGCACTGAGCCAATGGGATGCCAAGTTTAGGGAATGCAAAAGTGGGCTCTCTGCACTGAGCCACTCAGGTGCAGAAGAAATACAAGTTGGAAGATTGATGTCACTTTGGGGCTCACTCACTGGAAGAATACTTCCCCTGGGAGCTCTTGGTGTCTTAGAAGAAGACGTTGGGTAACTGTTAAGCCCCACCCCCCAAGAATGGGAACCCAGAGGAAGAAGATGAACATTGAGCATCAAGTGTGAAGAAGAAGAGCACTGGTGTTGGGAGAGCTGGTGCCAGCAGCAGCAGTGGCAGCAGACACTTGCTCTTGGTTGTGAAAGTGAATTGAGTTGAAGGGCAGAGACCTGCCCGCAGGGAGAAGGCTTAACTTAAGCCCCTTTTAAGAATTGTTATCAAGGAGCCTTGGACTATGAAAGTGAATGAAGATGGTGGTGCTGGTAAAGTGTGTACATATTGTTATTGCTCAGTTAATCTTTGTTTTCCCAGAGACAGAAGCTGGGGGCAGGAGCCCTGGGAGAGCTTGGAGTGGAGCAGTCCCTTCCCTGGTGAAGTGAGACAAGGAGCAGAGAGCTGCTTGTGTGTGAACCCAGGCAAGAGCCAGAAGGAATCAGACCTTGGAGGAGGAGCTATGGGGCTTGGAAGTCAGCCCTGAGTCAACATGAAAGAGGACTTTGCTTGGATACTCTCTTTGGTTTGAGTGGATTGTAACTTGCTGTGACCTAGTGGGTAGACAGTGTGGTATTTTCTGCTACCTTTTAAGGATGTATTGTACTAGAGAAAACCCTGACCTGGGACCCCTTGTTGTATAAACAAATATTTTGGGCAATGCTACACTGAATGCAATGATATATCCTGTGTTCCATGTTACATATGTGGCCCCCCTGGTATTAGGTTGTTATTTTGTTATGAGTTGTACATGTTTTAGTTTCCTGAATAAGGTTTAGTTCTGAATAAACGGAATGCTTATTATACCTTGCGAATAGACCTTTAAAATTATCCACAGCAGCAGCCCTCAGGTGTGCCACCAAGATTGGCCTTACAATGTACTCTATACTTCCAACAAACTGGCACCATCCCATTTATTACTTCCATGTATTTACTTCCATTGCCAGAGGCAATATTTAAACCCAGGTCTTCCAAGTTTTGCACTCCAACTGCTTCAGCATGCATGGATTAATATTATGCTCTCTACACTTCAATCACTTATGTGATTATGAAGAGGTCACACAGGTTCATAGGATCAAAGCTTAAAGGAACCTTAAAAACCATTTGAAACTGAGAGGTTGACTTGTCCAAGGCCTCCCAGGTAGTAAGTGGCAGGGTTGGGATATGAATTCAGATCTCCAGACTCCAAATCCAGGCAGGACACTTTCCATTGTAAAGTTGGTCTCTTCCCTTCATATGTTTTCATTAAGGATACCTTATATGCATACATAAACCACAAGAAAGAAGACATAGCATTCAGTGGCTGCCAATATCTTCTGTTACCATTTTTTTAAAAATAGTGCCATTTATGATCTCTTCCATTCTTTTAGAATGTTCCCCTTTGAAATCTTGAAAACTGATCCTTGGACACGTTTCAAATTATCACTTATAGAGCATGGATTTCTTCATATCAGATTCAGCTGTTCTTTCTTACTCTTTGTTAAGCATTGTTTATACTTCCTCACACAGAACTAGCTACTGAAGGCCAATATTGAATGACTGAGGTCGTTTCTTAATGGTTTTTTCCTTGTGGCAATTGCTTTATATTGTTTAGACTTCTCTAAGAAATGATAATCAGGGTCCATGTCTTTGTTTTTAGTAATTTTCCTTTTTTGTCCCCCTGGAGTCAAGTTTATTTAAATAGGTTGAATGACGCTACTGTAATCTGGTGTAGTATCTTCTTAAAGTTATTTTTTCTTTTAATTTGGTATTGACCTTTGAGATAGCCAGTCAGTGATATAAATGCACTTAGATAGACATCTAATTCTGATATAACTTTTGGGGTGGTAACCATCCATTTCCTATCTAGTGATATGAGGTCAATTTCCTCTTTTTTTTTCCAGTGGTGATTAAAGCTTACCATATTCAATAACAATAGTCATGCTTTATGATTACAAAGTGCTTTATGAGCATTATCTCATTTGATCTGTACAACAAACCTGTGGTAGTATAAATATTCTATATTTTACCCTTTCACACTGGATTTCTGGAATATGGAGGCAATAGGCAGATTTCCTTCCAGCTCTACGCAGGCTCAGGAATATGCCTATAGGAAGTCTCAGATTCCTTGGCTTTCAAAACTCAAAAATGCAGTTTATGTCCAGTATTAAGATGCTAACTAGTAGAGGTGGCCAACTCCCGATGCCTTGCTATTTTGTCACATCTAGCTACCAGTGTTAATGGTGGCAATGGAAAGTACTTGTGCCTTGAAGCAATTCCTGAGAAAATGTTCTTTAATATGTCACCTAAGTATGCTGGCTGCAGGTGGTTGGTGCCTCAGGTGGCAAAGACTAGCAAAGACATCTTTGGAATGTGTGAAACTTGATATATCCTTCAGCTTGAGTTAACTGTAGATTTTTAAAGTGATGGTGTAAGCAGTTTTGCAGTCAAATGTCAAAGTTCTTTACTCAGAATGAGTATCTGTGTTAGGTTTAAAAGGCTTTCATCTAAAGGAATCAGATTTAAGAAGGCATACTCCTCCACAACAACCCATGTCATAAATCCTAGATCCCTCTCTCCTATCCTTCCTGAATTATCTTCCCCATACTCATCCCACCAAAGAGAAAGAAGGGAAGGAAGGAAGGAAGGAAGGAAGGAAGGAAGGAAGGAAGGAAGGAAGGAAGGAAGGAAGGAAGGAAGGAAGGAAGGAAGGAAGGAAGGAAGGAAGGAAGGAATAGTTCATATCAAAAAAATATCAACAGTCTCTTAACTAATAAATTCAGTGGCTTTTTCTCCTTCTAGGATATATCCTAGATGTGATTTCATTAGTACAGAGAGTTTCCTTAGGAAACTCACATAGATGTTGATCTATGCCTTCTCAGCAACTTACAGTCCTAGAGAGTTTTCTAGGACACTGTGGGGTTAAGCACATGCCTAGCATCCAACAATCAGTGTTTCATAGATAGAACTTTAATGAAAGTGATCCTGGCTTGAGGCTGGCTTTCTATCCACGATAACACAATACCTCTCCATTAAACATTCCTCCATATTGTTCTCACTTACTAGTCCATATGTTGTATTTCCCATTAGGATGTAAACTCCCTGAAGGCAAGAACTGTTTTGTTTTTGTCTTTGTATCCCCAGTGTATCTATCCCTTAAATCTTAATGAATTATATGGATTTTAAACAAACTCAATGAATGTTTATCAAGCACCTTTTAAGACTCACAAGAACCTTGAAAAAAAATTTGCTGAATTCAACAGACATTCAGATATCAAAGCAATCATCATCAAAAATAGTTGATACTAGTCATACAATAGAAAAGCGATTATTGAAATAGAGTAAACCAGCACATTAGAGCAAGTGAACATGGTACTGGAGAAGTATTAGTGAACACAAAAAAAAGAAACCAAATTAGAATGACTGGCTAAGAGTTCCTATTATACAAGAACCTCAAGTGAAACTAGAAAGATATGTGGCAGAAATGAGGCATAAGTGTAATTATTACTAGTAATAAGAGAAATAGATTAAAACATTTCTTAAGTTTCACCACACACCTGTCAGTTTAGCAAAGATAATGAAAGATGAAAATGGGAAATTTCAGATAGGCTATGTCAAGACATACACTATTAGTGAAGCTAGGAATTTGCTCAACAATTCTAGAAAACAATATAGAACTATTTGGATAACAGAAAAGCCAGTAAGTTATACACAGTCTGACTCAAGGATGCCACCACTAGACATATAGTTTGTAAGCTCCTTGAGGACAGGGAGTATATTTTGCCTCTTTTTGCATCCTCAACATTTAGCACAGTGCCTGGCACAGTCAGTGCTGAACAAATTTGGATTGACTGATTGATCAACTGATATTGACCAAAGAAGTCAAAGATACCCCCCATATACTCCCAGCAATAGTATTTGTGAGAGCAAAAAACCAGAAGTGAATGCTCATCAACTGGAACATCACTGAATCAATTTTGATAAATGTAACATACATGAATGTAATAGAATGATACTTTGCTCTAAGAAACAAAGAGTATGAAGAATTCAAGAACTTGGGAAGACTTGCACTATTTGATGCAAAGTGAAGTCAGTGGAACCAAAAGAACAATTTACATGATGACTACAATAATGTAAGGAAAACAATATTGAAAGATATCACAACTCTGACTAATCTTGATTTCATTTTTTAAATTTACCTATTTTATCTTGAGTGAAGGGTGGCTCCCTCTTCCTGAGAGAGGTAGTAGTCAACAATTGTAAAATGAGGCATATGTTGTCAGGTACAGCCAGTATGTTGATTGGTTTTGTTTACCTACATAATTTTTTGTTACAAGGGAGGGTTCTTTTGGGGAAAAAAATAAAGGTTATCCTGTCTCCAACATAAAATTTTAGCCTGAATCTTTCTATAGAAGATAAGTCCCCTTTATCCATATTTGTGGAGATGTAGACATGAACTATATTCTCATAACCCCAAAAGAGAACCTGGGGGGGATTAAAACAAGCCAAATCTAGAGGTTTCCAGAGGGAAACCTAGCTGGGGGCATGATCAAAAAAGAGATATATGAGAAGTCACCAAGACTGAACTTGATTCATGTGGACCTGAGCTTGGGAGACGGAGTTATGGCTCCACATCTTTGTAATAATGCTTACTTTACCCAATAGCTCACATTTACATCCTATATAGCAAGACATAGCTTGGCATATTAAACAGAATGCGGATCTGGACTCAAGGTGACCTGGGCTTAAATTCTATCTCTGACACCTATTAGCTATTGGACCAGGGCCCTTAGTTTCCTCATCTGTAAAATGGAAATGACAACATACATGATGGCTACTTCAAAGGTTTATTGGTATGGCTTACATGAGAATAGGTATATTAAGGGTCTTGTAAGCTATAAAGTAAGATACATATTTCTACATATACATACATATTTTATACACATGTATGTCATTTATTATGCCAATTACAACTGGAATTTTAAAAGCACTTGCCTTGCAACAGACCTATGAGGTAAGTGATATAAGCTTTATTAGTCTCCTTTTGTAGATAAAGAAAATGAAAGTTCAAGTTATTTCTCAGGAATCACACATCAAGTAATTTTCAGAGCTGGGACAAGAACCTCACAAAGCAATTGTAAACATCAGACAAGCTAATTTAAGCAACATGCTTTGGATTAAATGACCTCATGTATGTACATCTTTATACCTGTTTAGTGTTTTTTAAATATGTTGCTGTCCAGATCCAAGACAGTCACATGAACCAAATGTATTCTAAGTTTACTAAGGAGCCACATGTGATTTGATTGTTAGAAGGGAGGCTACTACATCTGGAAAGACTGAAAAATTTATTTTTACACAGGATCGATTCATTTGTGTGAAATAGCATAAAAAATGTTTTGAAAATCTGAGGCTTATATAGTCCACTCCAGAGGGTTCTCTCAATTGGATGAGAAACGGACAGTGTCCTAATTTAAAAAGGAGACAGGCAGCCTATATGGATATTGTATGTTGATGAGTTTTAGGTATACATTAGGAGTCGAGCCAAATAAAAAACAAAATGAAACTCTCAGGCTGGTAAAGTTTTATTTTTAGAGTTGGTCATGATAAAATCTCAATTTCTCATGAACCAATCAATGAGTTTCCTCTGCTTTTGACTCCAGGCACCAAATTCATGAAAGTCACAGTTTAACTGACTGTTGTAGAAGTTCAATACATTTGTAGATATTCAGGTCTTATTCGGATGCCTCCTTGTGGTGTGGAGGTGATCCTACGTTCTTCAAGGCTCTTGTGCCTAGCTAAGTTATGACAGGCTCAACTCTACAGGTTCAGTTACAAGGTGATGATGATGATGGTGGTGGTGGTGGTGGTGGTGGTTACCATGATTTTCGTCATCATCATTAGTATTGACCATGGAAACTCATTTTAAAAAAGTCTACCAAGACAGAGAAGAATTATGAAATCTATCATTGGAGACTGTATATTGAAATACATTTATCAACTTTTTTTTAATTTCAGAGACCCTCCCCATTTATAAATTCCCAATTTAATTTAATCAACTACTTCATTTTTTAAGTGAAGAAACTGAAACCCAGAATGGTTTAGTAATTTCCTTACGGTCACATATAATTACCAGTCAACCTGGGATGGGTATCCAGGTTTCCTGACTCTAGTCCCTTTCTAGTGGGGGTTCTGCTTTCTTTGTTCTGTGTAGGTTCATAAAAATCTTCCTATGACTCTCTTAATTTCTCATATTTGTTATTTCTCATGACTCAATCATCTTCCATTATATTAAAACGTCACCATTTGTTGAACCATTCTCCAGTAAATGGGTATACACTTTGTTTCTAGTTTTTGCTACCACAAAAAAGTTTCAAGTTTATTTTATTATGTTGAGTTTTATTTTGTCATGAGCTCTTTCACTGAATCCTGCTCTATATGTCAAAACTCCTTTGAATTTGTCCCCATTCTAACCTCTTTACTTCAGTAAGGAAATAGTGGCCCATCAGCTTGTCAAAGTCATCCAAATCAAGTGAAATAATATTTGTAAAGCACTTGGCACAGTGTCTGGCATATAGTAGGCACCATATAAATACTTATTCCCTTCTTCCTTCCCTATCCTCAACTCTACTTGACCCCCCTCCCCCATCTTTGGGATCGAATCCTATCAGTTATTGCCTCCCTCTCACTCTTATCTTCAATCTCCTCCCTATCTATTGGCTCATGTCATTGCCAGTAAAAATGCTTAGTTCTACCACATTCTAAAACATTTACTTGACCCTGAAATCCTTCTCAAGTTCTCATACTCTTTATTAGCATCATAGTACCATAGACGAGGAACTGGAAGGGACATTTGAGATTATGTAACCCAACCCTCTCATTTTACCAAGGAGGATACCAAAGCACTGGGAGGTCAAATGACTCATTCAAGGTCACACAAGTAACTACTGACAGAAAGCAGATTCAAAGCCAGGTCCTTTGATTCCACATGTAGAATGTAGCATCAAACATCTAAAAAAAAAAATCATCTACATTTATTTGCTCCTTTTCTCACTATCCACTCACTTCACAACCCCTCAACCTGGCTTCACTAAATCTGCTCCCTCTGAAGTTACCAACAATCTCTTAACTGATAAACTCAGTGGGTTTTCCTTGTCTGCCCCTCTATGATCTCTCTATTGGTTTTGACACTAGCTACTAGCACTTCCTCCTGTGTCCTCTCCCTCCTTGGTCCTGTGGCACAGTGGGTAGAAAGCTGGGTCTATACTCAAGAACTAAATTCAAATCTGGCCTTGGATACTTCCTAACTGTGTGATTCCGAGCAAGGCACTCTAACATTCTCAACAGTAAAATAGTGATGATAATAGCACCTACCTCTCCAATGTTTTTAGGAGAATCAAACCAGATAAAATTGGTTAAGTGCTCAGTACAGGGCCTTGAGTATAGTTGGTGCTTAATAAATGCTTTTTTCTTCCCTTCTCCTCATCTGTCCTCACTCTCTTCCCACTTGTCTGATTGTGCTTTCTCAGCTTTTCTTGCTCTGTCATGATCCAGGTCTCACCCATTCTCCCCAGGACTCCTATATTTGTCTCCTATGTTCCTCTCCTTGGTAATCTCATCAATATTCATGGGTTTAAGTATCATCTCTACAAAGATGCCTGCTGAACATCTCTACCTGGGTGTCCCATTTGTATCGTAAACCCAACACGTCCAAAATAGAATTCATTGATTTCATCCCTTCTGCAAACTCATTTTTCCTGCAAATTTCTGCAGCTCTGTTGAGGACACCACTATCTGGCCTCAGACATGTATATTAGCTGTGTGACCTCTGACCAGTCATTTAACTTCAGTTTACCTTAATTTCCTCAACTGCAAAATGGGATTGGTAATAGTAATAACCATTCCCTGAGGTTGTGGTAAGGGTCAAATGAGATAATATCTTAAAAGCATAGGGCCTTGTGTAGGTGCTTTATAAATGCTCATTCCCTTCCCTCTTCATTCTCCACCCAGTTACTTGAGTTCCTGGGTAGCTAGGTGGTGCAGTGGATAGAGCTCCAGTGCAGGAGTCAGGAGGACTTGAATTCAAATCTCACCTCAGACACTTGACACTCACTAGCTGTGTGACCTTGGGTAAGTCACTTAACCCCAATTGCTCATCCTGGGTCATCTCCAGTTATCCTGATGAATGTCTGGTCACTGGATTCAGATGACTCTGGAGGAGAAGTGAGGCTGGTGACCTGCACAGCCCTCACTCACTCAAAACAAAGTCAAGTGCAAGTCACATCATCATTTCTCTGATGGCGTGGTCTTCTTCGGCAATGAAGGACAAAGAACACACACACACACACACACACACACACACACACACTTGAGTTCCTAGCTGTAGCATTACCGTTTACCTCCCTCATTTCCTACTTGCCAAATCCTTTTGATACTGCCACCATGACATCTCTGACTTCCATTTCCTTCTCTCCTCTTACACGGTTAATGCTCTAGTTCAGTCCTTCTTCACTCCATTTTGATACCACTGTGATAGCATCATAATTGGTCTTCTTGCTTCCAACACCTTCCCTCTCTAATCTTTCATAACACTGCTCTTCCTAGGGCAGAGGTATGATCATATCATCTGTCTACTCAAAAGATTTTAGCTTCTCCCTGTTGCATGTGGGATTTTCGCGGACATTTTCCCTTGACCCTAAGAAGTTGGGGTAGCACAGTGGATGCTAGACTTGGAGTCTTGAAGATCTGAATTTTACTCCTGTCTCAGATGTTTACTAACTTTTTAATACTGGGCAAAGTAATATCAAACTTCTCTGTGCCTTAGTTTCCTCATCTGTAAAATGAGAGAGTTAGATTCAGTGGACTCTAAACCTATTCTCCTTTGGCCATCCAACCAATCTGACTCTAGCTTACCTTTCCAGCCTTATTTCCCAGCACTTTCTTTCATATATTCACCAACACTTCACTTGGTACTCTAAATCGCCATGATTAGGCAGAGCTGTGAAATGGAGTGTTTGATTAAGAAAATCAAAGTCTACCTACTTAGCTTTGTGACTCTGGACAATTGACTTAACCTCTCTCAACCTTAATTTCTCCATCTGTAATATGGGGATAATAATTGTACTATCTCATGGGGTTGTGGTGAGAATCAAATAAGAAGTAAAGTGCTTTGCAAACCTTCAAGCACTATACACATACACTGTGTTCATTGTTATATTATAGCATTTGCTCCCTTGAATTAACTGCCCCCACTTGCATCCCCATTCCTGGAATTAACTGCTTCATTTTAGCCATTCAGAAACATTACTGTCCTTCAAAGCTCAGCTCAGATCCCAAGTCCTCTATGAAGCCTTGGTTAATCCCCACCCTTACCACAGACTCCCTACTAAGTGGTTCATTGCCCAAGGTCATGCAACTTAAAGGGATGTGACTCCACAGTGTATAGTGCACCAGGCCTGGAGTCAAGAAGATCTGAGTTCAAATTCAGCCTCAGACACTTCCTAGTTATATGACCTCAGGCAACTCACTTAACCTCTGATTGCCTCAGTTTCCTCATCTGTAAAATTAGCTGGAGAAGGAAATGGCAAGCCACTCTAGTATATTTGCCAAGAAAACCCTAAATGGAGTCACAAAGAGTTAGACACAACTGAAAAACAAAGCAACAGTAAGATGCAACTTAAGTTGTATTCTGGGTTAGGCCTAAACTAAGGCAGTCCGCTCACTTCAGGCACAACAGTTAAAATCTAATAAGGATGAACTTGTGGTTCATAAAATACAACTAAACCAACTTTCCTAACAATAGATTAAAATAATGCATTTAGAAAGAATGCAGATGAACATAAAACACGTCTCCTGCAGAATCAGCGCAGCAGTCAGCTAGATGAGGAAAATATTTCTTAGAAGACAGCAAAATATCAACAGGTAAAGCAGCTAATACCACTCACCCCCACCCCAAACCTCCCCCCCTGCTGTTAGGCCTTTTCATCACTCTCTCAAGCAAAAATCTTCCCCTCCCCATCTAAAGAACCCGGCTAGGACTTTCTTCCAGAGCTGTGTCTGGATGTAGCCAAGCCGGTGTATGAAGCACCAGGAAAAGCTGTCAAGAAATGAGATCGACGGGGGAGAGAGTGAAAGAAAAATAGGAAGAGTTCTGCTCTTGTCCACAGAGGCCACACACGCTATCCTGCCCTCCACAGTGAGCAGGCATGCCCAGTCTGCCCCCTTGCCTGGCAACAGTCCCCAGCACGAAACAAGCATGATTCCTGCCACCAATTTTTAAACTAAAACCCAACGCTCCCAATTCCAGTCCATAACTCTTTCCACCATACTGTTCTGCCTCTTATAAATTAGTATTAGGATTGCAACATATGCCACTGCTTGTCATGCTGCAACCTTTCATTCATTAGCCTTTTGTCTCAGCTTAATTTATTTTAGTTGATGAAGTTGGAGACTGAGATGTGCGTGTACTTCATTCTCAAAGTCGGTGCTCAAGTTGCCTTAGAGTTCTTCCTTTTTACTGCACGATGTGTATTGAAGGTCAGAAGTATTTTAGAGGAATGTGTTGCTGATAGAAGATATATGGGGCACAGTCATTAAAGCTGAGACTATGCTTCTGTACTCCTGAGTCTCAGGGAGTGACATTCTTTAACTACATTCCATCCCTAGGCATCCTTTAATACTTACACAAAACACACACACACACACACACACACGTGCATACACACATAAACACACCATATTCTTTGGAAGTATCATGTTGTAGTGGAATGTTCTTATGACTTGGAATCAGCTGATGTGAATTTAGGTCCTGGCTACCTCCCAGGGCTATCATAAGGATCAAATGAGAAGATGTTTATAATACACTATGTAAGCTATAAAGCACTATATAAAAAGGTGAGTTATGTTGTTATTATCTACAAAAGCAATACTACTGATCTGTTGTCAATAAGATATGAGCACTGAGTGGTTTTTCCAATAGCACTGATAGTTGAGCTTTGATCCAACCATACTTACTTGGTCATCACTGTAACTAATGGTGTACATTTTTAAGACACATGGGTACCTGGGTTCAAAGGAGCAATAAATTCCTGAGAAACAGAGGGCTTTCTCTTTCAGAAACTAATTGGTCTATGAGGTGATAGAACCTTACCCTCAGAACTGGGATATACTTTTTCTGAGTTAATAAGGTAAATCTTAATAGTGCATCATGTAGCTCTCTCTTGTAGAGGAATAGTACCTATTATTCTCTCTCCCATGTATCCTGGGTTAGTTTTTCTTAAGGCCCTGGCCCACACAATAGTGCCTGCTTTTTTCCTTTAAAATTATATTGAATTAAAATTGTATTGAAATCACACTTAAGATTTTATTGGAACAAAGACGAAAGTCTTAACCCTTGATATAGCTTCCTGGTAGCCTATGTACAAAAGACACCGAACAAGGAGTCAACAGCACCTCAGTCAGACTTAACTAGCACCAATGTAGCCAGCATAGAGGGCAGGAAAGCTGCATTCACCTGAATCAACACAATATTCCTGCTGAACATCCTTTCCGTGTTATGATTAAGTAACCCTCCTTTTGTTCACTGCTAGATACTCTATGAGTATCTCATTTGAGTCCAATCCTGAGCCTGAATGAGGTCTGACTTGTAATACTCCCAGCGTTAGAAAATGTTAGGACTGCTTTGACATTTCTAAGGATCCATATTCCTCTATGGACCCCATTCCAACTAATGTAACTCATAACCCACCTATGACTCTTTCTTTTGTCTCAGTCTTATCCATTTTTTCCTATAGAGTCAGTGCAAAGAAACTCCTCTGTTCCTGGAAGACCCTCCATTTATTCTTTTGGTACCTATGGAGTATTAGTCTACTCAGGCCAGCCATCTCTCATTCTCATTCTCACTTCCTGAACAGTCCATATTTTTTTTCTGATCATACATAGATGTCTTTTTGGGCCACTTCTCTTAAACAAGTCATTATTAGTAATCAGACGCCACCATTGTATATCTTTTTCCATTCTTTTTTGGAGGGAGGAGTTTTAATTTTTAAAATTCTCCTGAACTTGTGCTATTTCATAATTCACAACTATATAGCACCTCTGTGAAAATAGTTGTGTTAAAGAGAGGGACTCCTGCAGAAGTGGACAGTTTGGGGTTCAGAAAAAAAAGCATGGTACAGTTTCCCAAGAGAAATAGAGCCCAGTGCTTTATATACCTGTTCAGTTGAAACATTTGTCTAAATGTACATATTAATGTCTATATAAAATGAGAGCCCCATCAAACTACACTTTTCATTCACTTTGCTCTCCCAATGTGTATGTCTAGACCAGTTTTGCACATTATTATGGATTTCATTCAGCTAGTGTTTTTTATTATAGAACTCAATGAAATTAGTTGAATGTCATCAGTATTCTTATTTATAAAATGAGACAGTTGTACCTGATGAACTCAAAAGGCCCTTTCAACCCAAATCCAGGATCCTGTGAGTGATAACTTCATCAGATCTGCATTTAAGGAAAATCACTTTGACATCTATGTGGATGATGGAATAGGGAGGGAGGAAAAAGGAAGGAAAGAAAGAAGGAAGGAAGAAAGGAAGGAAAGAAGGAAGGAAGGAAGGAAGGAAGGAAGGAAGGAAGGAACGAAGGAAGGAAGGAAGGAAGGAAGGAAGGAAGGAAGGAAGGAAAGAAAGAGGGAAGGAAGGAAGACCTGAGTGCAAATCCTGCCTTAGTCACTTCCTTGTTTCATGACCCTGGACCAGAGGTTCCCAAACTCATTTGGCCTACTGCCCCATTTTCAAAATAATTACTCAGCACCTTTAACTCTTTAATGTTTTTTTTTAAATTTGCATCATTTTAAAAAATGATTTTTAAAGATTTGAAAAATGATTTTTTTTAAAAAGATGCATCTTAAATTTAATAACTTATTGTAAAGTTGTGGTTTTTTCATGCATTGAAATTTTGATGATACAATATCGCATCATGTAACCATATAGTATCATATTATAAACAAGTCATTACATGCACATATTCCTACAGATGAATGCTGGGTTTCCCAACAATACAGGACATGATGGCCAACCAATACTTGTTAGGAACTGTTGGTGGACTTGACCACTGATTAGCTATAACTTGCATTTTATGTGTTTATTTAGAAAATAATATAATCAACTAGGACTTTAACTCTGTTACACAACAGATGAAACATGTGCAAATGATTTGTTAAAATTTTCTTCTCGTCTTTCCTTCTGTTATCTCATTATTTTTATTCAATGCCCCCCATCTTTCCAGCACCCCCCAGGAGGCAGGGCTTGCCTGTTCCCAGACAAATCACTTAAATCTTCTCTCAGTTTCAGTTCCCTTCTATATAAAATGGAGATGACAATAGCACCTATATCACCAGGTTGTTGGGAGGATGTATGAAGTCTTAAAGTTCTAGCTCATAGCTAATAATTAGGAAGTGAGATTCCAGGTGAGAGTTGTTGAGGCCTTTAACTAAGATGATGATTCTGATTGGCAAGAAAATGTATTGAAATGATAAAAGGTGATGTCGTAATGACCACTACCAACCAAAGGGTGGTGGTTTGCATAGGCTTTTTAAAAAATGAGTAAAAACCCCAGTATTTCTCTAGCACTACCTAAGGGAATAGGGTAAAATTTGATTTTAGACAGCAGGTCCTAGTTCTTTAGCAAACATGTCCCCAGAATGGACAAGGAAATTCATCAGTCTACCATGATTTGAGAGGAATATCCCTAAAATTCAACTGACTCCTTCGCTCTATGCTCTCTAAGCAACTTTCTGATCTTAATTTGGGGTCTTGAAGAGGCTTATTCACCAGCAACAGAGTGCTCTGTACAGATAACCTGTCCCAGTTCTCAGACCAACTCTACCTT
Organism: Bettongia penicillata ogilbyi; assembly: GCA_023548195.1. Classification (NCBI taxonomy): domain Eukaryota; kingdom Metazoa; phylum Chordata; class Mammalia; order Diprotodontia; family Potoroidae; genus Bettongia; species Bettongia penicillata. The sequence continues at coordinate 9,155,560 of JAJHZJ010000024.1, forward strand.
CCATTATAAATTAATTGGCATTTTGATTTATAAATGAGTTCCTTCTGAGACTTGGTTTGTGTGAGTCAGCCCATTAAAGTATAATTACCCCTGAATAAGCCAATGAAGTTGTTGATCTGCTCCCAAATGAAGACCAGATTCTAGACCATGGTGACCCCATTGAGGCATAGCCATTCCATGAGGCTCAGTCTGCAACAGTCATCTGGACTCATTACTATAGAGCCGATCGCTATTTCTGGTGATGAGGGAAAAGGGATAAAGGAGAGAACTGAACCTGAAGTCAGAAGTCCTGGCTTTGAAATCCAACTTTAATTGTTACTAATGAGGGAATTAGACTAGATGATCTTTGATTTCTCTTCCAGATCTAAATCCTCTGATGGTATGAAATTACTTTATCAATTACTTATCAAAAGCCTAAAAAACCTGATGATCTAAGATTAAGAGTGATAAATAAACCAGGAAACCACAAACTCTTGGAAGAAAGTTGAAAGGAATGTTCTTCCAAATGGATAATCATGAGGAACACAGACTTAGTTTTTTAAAATGATCCATATGGATACCAAATGTGTACCCTGATGAATGAGACCTTAACAATGGAGTAAGAGTTAAGTTTAACAGACTTATCTGGAGAACAGGGTCTGACTATATCAAAACTCAAATAACTAATGTTTCTCATTGCTTTCTGAGAAAGGCGGTGCCTTCAAAAACTACCAAACGGGCTTTCAGAAAGCATCTGGTTGAAAGTTATGATTTTTATACATATCCTGATGGGTGAAGGTACCATTTGCATATTGGGAAGTAATAATACCAGAGAGTCACTGACTGATGTGAAAATTGATATTTAATGCCATTGTTAGTAACATGTTCCCACTGCTTATGCCCACCAGCCATCTCTCCATTGTCTTTTGAGTGATTTGTGATTTTTCCTTTTCTCAAACCACATTTTTTTCATTTAACAATTGTATGGCACCATGAAAATTTATATGAAATACATTAGTAAAGGCATATAGGATTACAAAAAGAAATGAGTGGTCATGGAGAGGCAGCATGTTGAATCCTGGGTTCATTGAATTGTCAGGGACCTAGGTTCGAATCACATCTGTGACACTTATTGGCTTTGTGACTTGTCCAGTGTCAAATAGGTAGGAAATATTTGAAATGGGACTTTTGAGCTCAGGTCTTCCTGATTCCAAGTTCAGCTCACTATCCACTATTCACAGTGCCTTTTCTTAAATAGACTCCATTAGTTTCCTATTGCCTTTGGAATCAAACACAATCATCCCTACTCTCAACTTTAGTTTCCTCATCTGTAAAATGGGGATTAAAAAATCTATAGTACCTAATCTCATAGGGATGAGGTAGGTAGATTCAAATATGATAACATGTGAAGAACTTTGAAAACGTTAAAGCCCTCTGTATATGTGTCATTTAGCAGCAATGAGAGACAACCAACAGATAGCCAACATGGTATATTGGTGAATTTAAAAAAATCAAGAGTAAGATTCCAGGCTATTGGATAGAACTACTATGGAATATTTATGGGAAAACAAGGACAAAGACAATATAATGTGAGAATAATTGATATTTATAAAGTTTTAAAATATATTTCATGTATATTATTCGAGTTCACAATGACCTTATGAGGCACTATTATCCCCATTTTGTAGATGAGCAAACTGGGGCCAAAAGGGATTATTAAATGACTTGCCTAGTGCCACATAGCTAATAAATGTCAGAGGAAGCATTTGAAGATCTTCCTCATAATTCCTAGGCCATCATTCTATCCAAAATATAATGCCATCACTCTAAGAAGATACAGCAAGACTGTGATTTGCATCAGTGGAGGAAGCACCATGGAGTCATGAATCTAACAAAGTATCTGATGTCTACTTTGTTATTTGAAAGCCATAGAAGGATTTGCTGAGAAAATAATATTCATGTTCACTTAAAGGAATGTAAAACGGTAGGATTTTTAACACCTTTATCAGAACTGTTCTTCAAAATTCACTTTGTAAAATTCCTTTAAATAGTAGAACCAAAAATAAAATAGCCTTCAGAAAGTTAGAAGCGATAGAGATCAACTATTCCAACCTCCTTATTTTTGTGGATAAAGAACCTGTGGATGAGGGTACTCAAGGCCCAAGGTTATACACCTAATAAGTGACAAACTGAGCCCAGATCTTTCAATTGTAAGTTCAGTGTTCATTCTACACCACAGTAAATCATGGGCCCAAATAGACTTGCTCAGGCTGTGATGAATCCAAAGAAGTGGCAATGCATTAATTCTTTTAGTGTTACTGTTGACCAAAGATGGAGATGCTGTCTCAGGTCTTCTTATGAGCACAGGAAAAAAAATAGAGCTTATGCAGTGGGAAGATTATAATAATGATATAGACCTGAGTATGAAAGTTACAGGTAGAGCAGCAGAGGCATTGAGGCAGGGCTGTACCTGGGCATGAAGTGAACCCCAGAATGACACTAGGAGGAGCACCTAACTCAGATACTAATGTCCCTAAGCTCCCTTTCCCAAGAATTCCAATGATCGCATGGAACAATATGAAGAGGGAAAAAAAAATCTCTTAAGGAAATCCCCATGATGGATTGTATTGGACAACCCATCATCTTGGCTCATATCTGGCAATTCCGTGTGACTGGTGATGACATGTGTATATATGAGATAGTTTTGATTAACCATGATGTGGATATGGAAAACTTTCACCCACCTTTGGTGATTGACTGTGGTAACGTAAAAATGCCAGGAAGCAGTGTGGAGATATAAGTATATGTCTATGCCCACCAGTTCATTAACAGTACCTCAAGCTGGGACTTTGGCATCAGAAGAAGCTCAAAGATGGGATCCAAAAAAAAAAAAGAGAGACAAAAGGAAAATGTGTTGTCACTCAGGAAAGGAACTCCACTCACTCTATGGTTTAAAACAAAAAACAACAAACCTTCAAAGTCAAGATTTCCAGTCTGGGAAAGCAATCAATTCTCTGTATTCCTAAAAAGAACAGTATCCACTCCAAATGAATAATCCTTCTAATGGATATTCAAAATTTGATCACAAGGGTCAAGTAGGGGCCATTACGACAAAATTGATTCCTACCTCCCATCTCACAGAAACCAAGACAGTCTGCTGCCTATGCAGTCATGAGCATAGCACATGCCAATGGGGTACTGGCCCACTTGGCCTCAGTTGCTGGCAGTACACTAGTAAAGGACAAGAACCCAATCTCAATGACATCACTGCTTATTGTCTTCATATTGTCAAAGTTGACACAGATCTCAATCCATTGGACTCCAATGAACCCATTTAGAAATTTGACTTTAGCCCTTTGAATTTGTTTAAGAAGTATTCACCTTCTGGTACTGCAGTCAAACAATGGTTCTTTGTTAGAAATGATGCTGCTTGTGAATTCTTCCTTATTCAGATGGACAGTGCAGAGGTCACCAAGACTGACATTGTAAAGAAGGCACTGAAATGGAGGAAGGGTTCAGTTTCTCAGTACAACCTAGAGAAGCAGAAGGGACTCAGTAGATTTAGAGCATGCCTTAGATAGGCAAAGCAATTTGGAATTCTGCCTTGTTTAAGAAATCAATTCCAGCCCTAAAAAATTCCCAATGGACTCTTGAGACAAAATACCTTCCACATCCAGAGAAAGAACTATGGAATTGGATCACAGAAGGAAGCAAACCATTCTCTCTTGTGTTATTTTTGTTTTATTTTGTTTTATGGTTTCTCCCATTCATTTTAATTCTATGCAACATGACTAAGGTGAAAATGTATTTAATAGGAATGTTTGCATAGAACCTGTATAAAATTGCATGCTGTCTCAAGGAGGGAGTGGGGAAGGAAAGGGAGGAGTAGAAAAAAATCTAAGGTATATGGAAGTGATTGTAAAAAACTGAAAACAAATAAAATAATTTAAAATTAAAAAAAAAAAACCTGGAAAGACTTACACAAACTGATGCAAAGTGAAATAAGCAGAACCAGGAAATACTGTTGTAAGATGATCAATGGTGAATGGCTTGGCTATTGTCAAGCAATACAAAGATTCAAGGCAATCCTGAAGGACTTATGAGGAAAAAATGCTACCTACCTCCAGACAAAGAACTGATGGAGTCTGAATAAAGGTAGGAACATACCGTTTAAAAAAGAAAAGAAATCAGTTCCAAGGGAGAAGGAACCTCGGACTGATATAGTCACTGTCCAAGACGTGATAGGAAGTTACCACTCAAAATTAGCAGGATTCTTATGCTCAGATTCACCACTGATGGGCATTTAGGGATCTCTGGCAGCAAGGTGGAGACAGACTCCATTGCTACCTAAAAGACCAACACTAAATTCAGGCTTGAGAGGAATTTCAATGGACTCTCATCTGTTGTGCTCCTGTCATGAGGGCATGTGATGTTTAGACTTACCTACGTAAGCATCAAGAATGCAAAATCTTTTTGAGTCAAATGCCTGCCACTGAACCCAGATGACTCTGGAGGAAAGAGAGACTGGTGACTTTGTACAACCCTACCTCATTAAATCCAATTCACTTGCAAGTTATGACATCACCTTCCTGATGTCATGGTCCTTTCCAGAATGAAGAACAAACACATGCTGTAACCATCAATGAAATTGTGCGGCAGGTAAACTTTATACTCCGGAATTCCAAGCAAGCACCGCTTAGACTGCTTACTTTTATCAGAAACAAAGGAAATGAAGCAGAAAAGCAAGCTTTAACTTCCAGAAGAGAAGGAAATTGGGACAGCAGCAGTCCTCCCCTCCCCTGCCAACCCCCAAACTAGCTCCAATGGGTACCAGTGAGGCAAGATCATATGTCCTTTGAAATTTCTTATCTATCCATCTCATCTATTCAGACCACCATTTTGGGAATGGAATGGTACACACAAAACTTTCAAATGAATCTAAGACTCTAATGAAAATGGCAAATATTTTGATTAGAAGACAAGTCTGATCACATGTTGGATGAACTCATTATTTAACACATATAATCCTCTGGTCTCTGTCTTTCTTCCTGTCTCTATATCTCTCAGTTTCTCCCATTCGTACAAACACACACACACACACACAGAAACATAGAATGCTGTTTTTCACTGTCTGATTACAAGACATCTACAAGTAAAAGCTTCATTTACAACACCATCAAGTATCTTCAAAATAATACTGAAAGTATATACTTTTTTCCAGTAATAAGCTGCCATGATAGTCTTTTGAAATAATATAAGCAAGCCATGAATACAGAGCTATAAAAAATGGTGAAAATATAGAATATGATGTCAAAATAATTCCAAGGAATATGGATCATAGCTGCCTCTCCTGAGGCATTCAAAGTAGAGTAGCCTTGTTCTACTTCATGTTATAATTTGACAGCTGCTCTCTGCTCTCCAGGTCATGTGTTATTTTCTTTATAGATTATATTCCAGACAACAATTATTGTACCACCTCTACCTAGCAAAACGGAAAAATCCTTCAGATACTTAATGACTAGGCTACACTTTTCCAAAGGGTACAATTTCCAGGTGTGCAACTTCAGTAGTCTGGTTTTCCAGGATGTCACTTGGAGGGCAGATTAAAGGTCAGGAAAAGGTGAAGCTTGGCAATTAGCTATTGCTTTCTATTGCTGTTTCCTTTCAGCTCTCCTCCCTCCCTCTGCCCTCTTTCCATCCACAGAAGGGTATGAAATAACCAATAAGCCATTTGTCAGGTGCCCTCCAGGGCAGCCTAACCCTTCCTGGGGTGATCCCACTGGGATTCCCTTACAGGATGTCTAGGTCACATGACACTTGGTGGTTTGGCAAGTTTTAGCATCAGGTTAACAGTAGTCCAAAGTGACAATTGAAAAGTGACAACTTACTTTTTTAGAAAGTTTCATAGAATATGGAAGTGAAAAATTATATACTACCAAGTCCAAAATAAAATAATTTAAAAATTAATGTTAGCATATTAATAAGTATTGTGCGAAAGGATTTAGTGCAGAGATAGGGATTCTTTTCTCACCTCCAAAGCTACTGTTGACTTATAGGAAAAGCATATGAGGACATAGAAGCGTTCAACTCATTTTCCTTAAAAATATAACTTGATTTATTAAATATAAAAAATAAAAATGCAAAAGAACACATCATGATCAAATTTTAGGAAGATGTGTGAAGAGAAAAGGAAGAGAATGAAAAAGGAGAAAGTAAAATAGAGAAGAACAAGTCAAAAGAAAGGGGGCTAGGAGAAAGTTGTTCGTATCTCTTGTAGTTTCTCCCTAGTCAAAACTTCCAGGCTCAGGCCTCCCTCCAACTGTTATCCAACCCTCTGCTGAAATAGCCTCAGTCCTCCTTTCTCTTGCACACTTCTCTAGATTGCTATTCTCTCTACCAATGCCCTCATTTGACTCTCACTCCCCTCTTTTCAGATGAACTCTTTTCTTTGAGATCAAGACCATTGTGAACTTATTCATTGTCACTGTCTCATTTTTTCCTTTCCTTGCTATTCAGGAGGAAATATGCCCTTCATTTCCAAGGGCAATCATTGGATCATAGATTAATGGCTTGAAAAGACTTCAAAGATCATATGGTCCAACTCTGCCATTTTACAGATAAGGAAACTGAGGCTATGCTATGTAGTTAAGTGACTTGCCCAAAGTGGTAGTTACTTCTGTTGTGGTTTGGCCTTCACTCTTGAGAAGGATCAGGACATGAGGAATATGATGCCATGAATTGGATGCAAGTGAATTGGATTTAAGTGAGGCAGAGCTGAGCAAAGTCATCAGCCTCAATTTCACCTCCTGAGTCATCTGGGTCCAGTGACCAGATATAGATCAAGATAACTGGAGATGACCCAGGATGCAGAGGTAGACCTTGGTCTTTCAGGCTAAGGTCTTTAAGAGGTCTAAGTTTAACGGAGGCAACTCCCATTCAGTGATCAAGGTTTAATAAGAAATGAGGCAGAGAATGGACTCTTTACCTAAATAACAAAAAAAGGAAATTGACATTCTTTTGGGGGCAAAGCACTGTAGATAAGAGTGTAAAATGCTATGTGGACAAATGGAGGGAGGAGAGGAAGGAAGGAAGGAAGGAAGGAAGGAAGGAAGGAAGGAAGGAAGGAAGGAAGGAAGGAAAGTAAGAAGGAAGGAAGGAAGGAGGGAAGGAAGGAAGAAAAGAAGGGAGGACAGAAGACATCTCCAGGTTTCCTGATGTGTATCTGGCCACTGCACCCAGATGGCTCTGGAGGAGAAAGTGAGGCTGGTGACTTTGTGCAGCTCTGCCTCACTTAAATCCAATTCACTTGCATGTCATGGCATCACCCCGCTGATATCATGGTCCTCTATGAGAATGAACAGCAACAAAACACCCTCTGTAGAGTACCACATTTCATCTCATAATTACTGCAGATTTTATACCAAATTTTTGCCCCAAAATGGGGTGCAGCCATTATGTGAAACTTAAAAAAATGTGCCAATTATTAAATTAAAATCATTTTTTATTATATTGTCTTTGTTGTAAGATTAGGATGCACAGAATACTGGAGAATATATGTTAAAACTGGGAAGATGCAAGTGTTGCCATATCATGTGACTTACTCATGCAGCTTTGCCTGGCTGCCTGTGGGCTCCCCTTGCACCCATAGCATTGGTTGAGTGGATACCATTTTACCGCAGCACTCTACAGAAATCACACAAATGGCTTTCAGAAATATACTGACAATGAGTGCTGAGAACACTAGGCTTTCTGCTCACAATGATAATGTCACTGGTCAATACATTGCTGCTCTATTTACCTTTTTAGGGGCATGAATCGTACCATGCCACTATTACACAATGAAAGGTTATAAACCAAGTTTTGGACTGAAAAGGTGAGGTGCAAAGAATACGCAGCGGCCATGATTATACAGTGAACTATGGTAGAAAAGGAGCTGTCCGCTGGCGACCAAACGGAAACTGGCCAGCAAGGCTTGCTTGCTTTCCCATCCCTCTATCCACTTAGGGCAAGCCTGCATGGCACAGGGCCCTTGCGGTCCGCCAAAGGATTTCCGAAAAATGTAGGGTTGCCACCAAGCACTCTCCCCTGTTTGTCACATGACCCACAGCAACCAACCACCATCAGCCTTTCTGTCATCTAACCTAAAGGTGGTTGGAAAAGGTTTAGCTTATTTTAATTTTGGCCCCTACCTACTACCAAATTGTGCAGGTATGACACAGGGTATCTATCACATCCTTACCTGCAGGTTCTCTGAATCCCTGAACCCCTTTTTTCCTCTTAAAGACCAACCTTAACTCCAAATCACTCTGTCTCTCATTGATTGGCCAACAATAGGTCCCAGGTCAAGCCCCATTTGGTCATTGTTTGGGCCTTGATTGGCCCAGAATGAATGTAAATAGCAATTGTTTCTATTTGGCCATAAACCCTGGGGGTCTTCCCTTCCAGGATAGATTTTTTGTTTTGAGGACAAAGGTTATACTGATAGGAAGTATCTGCAGGATTTGAATCCAGATTCTTTCACTTGAGAGCCAAGCATTCTTTCCATTGTGTTAACTTGCCTTCTATTTAATTCCTCTCTCATTCCCAAGAGCTAAATGTTAAATTTTCAATGTGAGCATTTAGACCTCAGAAATTGGCAGATGCTACAAATTAGGGCTTAATTGATTGTTCTGCTGATCATTTAGATAAAAGAAAATGATAGAGAAAATATTAATAATGCAAATTAAGCTTCCAAGTGTCAAGGACATTTTCCCTCTCTGAGAGCCAGTTGTTAAACGTTCACCAGCGCACATCTGCCTACTCTCCTCACCTATGATATCTCTCTCTCATTTACAGGCCTATTTTCCACAGCATCTTTAGTCTCTTTCCTTCTACTGGTTCTCTCCTTTGCTTTCAACTGAGCTCTGATTTACCTTATTTAAAAAAACAAAACACAAAACCTTCACTTGACCCTGCTGCCCCTTTTAGCTATCATTATGTTTCTCTCATTCTTTTCACAGTCAAACCTCTCAAAAATGTAGTCAAAACATGTTCTCCATTTTATCACTACATATCCTCTCCATTACCCTAGCAATCTGACTTCTGCCTTTCATGCCATAGAAATGCAGAGTGGAAAGTCACCGGTGGCCCCCCAATCACCAAATGTAACAGCAGTTTTTCTTAGGCCTTGTTCTCCTTGACCTCTCCTCTTGATTTAACCCTATTGAGTACCTCCTCAATGAAAAGTGATAGAAGTACATTTTGGAACATGGAGAGTGTGGGAATTTATTTTGCTTGACTATTTTTATTAAATTTGGGTAGGAGAGGCTGGCATTTTGAGGTAGATTAGGAATAGGGTTGCCCTTCGGCCCCTAAAAAAGTATAAAAGGAAATGGGTGGATTTAAAGAACTTGTTTCACGTGTGCCTCTATTTCAGTTTTATGGTATACATAAAATTGCTCATTTTATATCATGTTCGTGAATTTCAAAATTTTAAAAATCAAACATTAAAAACAAAACCGTATAAGTATCCCTTCCTCAAAAGAATGGTATCCCTCCTTGGTTTTGATGTCAGCAATCTATACTGGTTCAACTCTTACTTTTCACATTGTGGTTATGGGTGGTTTTTCCCCATTTCTTTCTGTTCATCTCCCTACTATCCCCACAACATAAACAGAATGTCTGTCCTCAGCTTTCTGCCCCTCTCTGACTGTATTCTTTTCCTCAGACATTTTACCCAGTTTTACAGTTTCAATTACAGCTTCTTGACCCGTCCCGCAGGTCAACAATCGTGGGTCAGGGACGCTGGAGAGTGCCGGGGGAGCTGGGCTCGAGGGGGACCCGGAGGACCTTAGAAGGCCACGTGGTCCGGGAACAGGATCACGGAGAGGAAGGAGACCGAGGCATAGTTGGTAACAGGCAGTCTCAGTTTATTTAGCTCAGGGTACAGCTTATATAGTAATTGAAACAGGGAAGAGGAATAGAAAGGAATGGGGAGGGTCCAGGGCGAGGGTAGTATCTAATCATGCAATCTTTACAATGAGGCTATTTCCTGGGACCGGGGGCCAAGCCCTTTTGTGGCTGCAACATCTATTGACAAAGACCTCTTGTGATGTTTGCTTTTTGCAAAGCAGGGCATGTTGACCTCAAGGGTGAGGGGCCCAGCACTTAAGTGCTGGCTCCCAACATGTCCCCCTTTTTTGTTTAGAAATGCAGGTGAAAGGCCTGTCTTAGGCTATGTGGCCTGACTCCATGCCTGGTACCGAAAGTGGGCAGGGCCCCTGTCTTAGGCTATGTGGGTGGCCCCCACCTCCAGCATTTCTGGTAGGTAGACCCACAATAATCCCGTCATTGGGTACCTCTGCAGCCAATGGCATGATTATCCAGGTCATGGGGCCACAATATTCCCGTCATTGGCACAGTCACAGCAAAAGCACATTATTGATCATAGCAGGGTACAGGGACGCTTTTGAAAAGTTTGATGGTATAATTAGCAGTAACCCTAATATAGTCCCAGGAGGAAGAAGGACCCCAATAAGTGTCACCCGTGGTTTCACAGTCCCAGCTACGGCAGTAATAATCAGTTATGCCTCCACATTTGGTGTTCAAGGCACGGCTTCTATGAGGGCCGGGGCAAACATAAAAGGGGAGTGTTCTCAACATACTTCTTCGGGATTGTGTACCACACCCACCCCATGGATCAGGGAACTGCTTTCCGGAGGGGGCCTCCTGTTGATCAGAATATCCCTCCAAGTCCCAATTGGCCGGAGCCCCTATGGCTAGTTTACAAAGATCTGCCGAATGCAAATCTTTGATTTGAAATGAAGCTTTTGAAATTTCTTGGGAGGGGTGTTTTGTGCAATTTGGGCATCATCTGCATGGTCATCATCATTCTTATTCTCATCCTTACTGGAAGACCCATCCTGGGAATGAGAATCCGCAGGGGGTTCCTCAGCGGAGGATGAGGGGGAGTGCTGTGTATGCCAGATTGTCCCCACAAACAAAAACTTGCCCTAGTGGGGGGTACAGGGGGTCAGAGGTATTCGTCCAGGAAGAGCAATTTGGGGGCAGGGAGGACCCAACATCGAGGGTAATAGAGTTATGGGGGGTAATTCCGGCGTAGCAAGGGGAGGGGAGAGCAAAGGGAATGCCGGGCTGAACCTTGAAGTATTTAAAACCAAACCCATTCCAATTCCCAGGGATACCCTTCTATAGACAAGGTGGGAAACCTGCGACTAGTCCTGAAAAGTTAGTGTCTCTGAAAAAGAGTCCCATTATTATCATGGTATAGTCCATCATCTTTAAACATGTGAGAAATATTGCCTTGGATGATAAATTTGGTTATTGTCTCACTCCATGACATCACCCTTAACCATGGTGGATTCCTGATGAATGCCCATCTCTGTTGTTTCTTCGGTGCTGGGTCGATGGACGCAGTGTTCTTGAGTGTCATGATAAGTACGAGAAAAATGAAAGGAGTCATCGTGACCTAGTTGATTAAGCTTCTCCAGAAGTTTTTTCATCTGCCACTGACAGCACCTCCTCACTTCCTGTGACCGCTTCACCTTGGCAGTTGTCCTCTATCACTCTTATTCTTTTCACTGGAACCCAAACTTCTTTATTATCATCTGTTAAAACACAAACATACCCTTTTCCCCACGTTAACACTGTATGACGACCAAATCAATTTTTATTCTCATCGTGCCATGTTACTGGCTGCTTTCAGGGCACTTGTTATTGCTGATTCCTTCTTTGCAGACTCCTTATTAGGAAATGTTAAGAATTTCATAGCAACCAATAAGCCATCATTATAGAATTTTAAATAATTTAGAGTATAAACAGCCAAAAGCCAATTGTAATTTATCATCAATTTGGAGTATAAACAGCCAATTGCAAATTTGTCATCAACTCTTGGTCCAACTACTCCTTTTTGTTTGTGCAAGTAGGTGTCCAGGGAGCGATCTGCTCGTTCCACTATAGCTTGACCAGTGGGATTATGGGGGATTCCAGTGGCACATAAAATGGAAAATTCCACCATGAACTGTTCAATGGCTTTACTGACATAAGCTGGACCATTGTCTGGTTTAATGCTTTTCGGTACTCCATGATTTAGAATGTGACCGAGTGTGTGTGATATAAAATATTGTTGTTTTGGCCCTCATTGCCTGTTGAACTTCCATAGTAATCTGTTTAATACTATCTGCCCTATCAGGAGTATAGGCTGACTCTAATCTAGGTATCAATAGTGCTGTATACTTTCTGTCTATGATGATATTGCAAGGTTCTTTCACATATAATAATGCTTGCAATACTGCATATAATTCATTTTGTTGTGTAGAAGTAAATGTTGTTTTAAATTTATGCATCTCCTTTTTAGATGGAATATACATAGATGCCCTAAAATTTTTTGTTACATCTGTAAAAACATTAACTCCCTCTACCGGTGAGGAAGAGCATTTGTCGGCCAAGACCATGGCCACGTGGCAAATTGCCACCCAGAAGGAATTGGGAACCCGTGTTGGAAATTCTGATTAATCAATATCTGCCATTCTACAAACTCTTGTATGCAGTTCTCTGTTTGTTGACTTGTATACATAGTATAAATTGTGTGAGGTTCCTGTCCTATTAACATCCTTACTCTCTTCACTGCCTTATGTATGATTTGGGCTACCAGCACAGCATAAGGCACACAAGCTCTGTTCTTTATCTGAGCCAAATGTACCCACTCAATAATCCCTTGTTTTTGATGTAAAACTCCAGTGGGTATTTTTTCAGTGAATAAAATTGTTACTTTCAAGTCCTGTGATTCTAATATCCTGCTAATAGTACACCCCAGAACCTTTTTCTGCACTAATTTCAAACATTCCAGTGCTTCATCTGTCCATTCTCTGCATGAGTTTAATTGAGAAGGACCTTTCAATAAATCATATAATGGTTTCATTTGATCAGTTGTAATTCCCAACTGTGGCCTACACCACTGAATTACTCCTATCAATTTCTGAAAGTCATATAAAGTTGTAACCTTTGTAGAATCTATGATAGGTGACTTCAAACTTAAGCCTTACCACCTTATATCATTGTTTCACAGGCTAGTTTCTCCTTCTCTGATTACATTTACTCTGAAAAAGAAAACTTTTTAGAAATTAAGTTGTTAATAAGTTCAAATACTAAATTTAACTTTTGCTTAAGCCAAGGAATGACTACAAGTTCAGATTAAAAGAGCAAGATCTTTCCTGCTTCATAAACCATTACATATTAATTTATCAATACATTGTCTTGAAAATGAAAATTTAAAACTGTTTAAAATTTGTCCTGTTGTTAACAGTCACTAGACTTTTACAAAAAATTTAGTTGAAAACCTTCAAAATAATAGTTCTCTTCTTACTTTGAAACAAAAATAAACCCTTAAAATTAAAATCCATTAAAGCTTAGTTGGTATGAAAATGTCCTTAGGATATGAATGCCGGAAGTATTACAACAAACCAAATTCTTAATTATCACAGAATATTAGATGCATCCCACAAAATGCTCTTTAGTCAAAAAGGTGCAATATATACTCTCACATTGATAACAGTAAGAGACTGATTACAGAAAAACACTACTGCTTATAAAATTCTTTTAAACAATGGGGACATCATCTTAGGTGAGTCTTAGGTGAGTTTACTTAGATTGGGGCTCACGTGTTTTGTTGGTCACTTACTATTTATTGATCATAAAATTTGCTATAGAAAGAGAAAGCAGGGACATGTGACATAGCAAATAGGACAGAATAAAACATCCTTGACTTTGAATTCAGATACAAATTCTCCAATTATATAGTATCTGTTTCATAGCCAGACTCAGGAGTAGTCAGGTGGAAAACATTCCCTTTGAGTAGCTTGTGGTATTCCTCTGATACTGATTTAATGCAACCAACTATACTCAAATTCAAACTCAAAAACAAAAATATTTGTGGTCTCACGTCTTTCACCTTTAATAACAATTCCTTCATCAGCTGAGAGCCAGATAGTCATTCCTATTCTCATGGAGCTATAAGTAAGCAATAATGATTTACTAGGACTCATATGCATAAGGGAATTCCATTAAGATCTTTCCTTTTCAAGTTTAAAACTTGTTCAAATGTAAAAGCCAATTGCAAAAAATCCTCTCTATATATTACAATTTCTAATCAAGTCCTATTCATTGTTTATAATTTGCATAAGCCAATCAAAGTTTCTTTCTCAGGACTGATGACTACCTACTGGGATGGTTTCCTAAAGGCCTTCACAATTTTACAAAATAAAGGGGATCAGTACCGCACCCATGCTGGCCAACCCTCAAGCATACAGGAGGTCTGTTCTGAATGGGCACATCAAAATAGTTTTCATTCAATTCCTTTCTTTCTACATACAGTAATCAATTAACAGTTTTAGGTTTAGCATTAAAACAGTAACTCCAAATAACTTAACAATCTTACAACTTCTAAAGTGATAGCCAAATTGTTTGAGCTGAAACTTCTGTAATAGGCAAAGGTGAAAATACCTGGTTTTCTAAGTGACAATTACAAAAATCAAAACATTCTAAGACAAGGTTAGCAAGACTGGTAAATTTAAAATAACAGAACTGGTTTTACAATTTTCCCAACATCTTTTGGTTTCAACAATATTCACATTTAGAAATTACTTTCTCTAACACTTTCTGAATTGCAGGGGTTACTCAATTTTTACAATACAAGACTATAACACTTTAGAAACACAACAGTAACACCAAGAGTGAAACTTAGGTGTCACTAATTACATTTCCAAACCATCACATATAAATATTATTAATAGAAGATTGGGCTTACTAAATGTAAGGGCTGGTTGGCTTGTGATCTCATACTGCTGTGACCCAACCCCTACCCTCTGGGGAGGGTAAATTAAATTTCCTACTATTCTTTAGCATTCTCTTCCTTTGATCTAATCTGGAATGATAAGAGTTACAATTCACTGTAGACCCAGCTGAATGATAGTTGGGACTGCAGGGCAAAAATCTTAATGGTTCCATCCTTTACTCAAGTAAATTTTACTTCTGTGTCCACTCCTTAAGAACTTCTTTGAATGAGAGAGTTTTTGAATTCCTCAGCTGAAGGGAGGGAGACTTCTGGACAACTGCCCAGTGGCGCCAAGTCTGTTCCATTCTGCTGGAGAGTTTCAAAAGCTTTATCTCTGCTGAGGTGTCCCTTTAAGATTTATGCATATTTCCAATTTGCCTAGTGCCAAATAATTTAACAAATCCTGATCTGTTTTAAACATCCAATTAGGAGTGACACGTTTCACTTAAAATGTGAACAGAATAACTACCTTTTGGTTACTTCTCATTATACAAAATACTTTTCTTTTAGGTGAGGCATGAGATAATGAAAATGCTGATCAGCCTGCACCAGATCTCTGTCTCCCTCCACCCTCACAATTTGGCCAGAATTGGGAAGGCAGAGAGAGAGTTCAACCAAAAACCTTCCAACAATTTCCAAAACTTTTACGCTTTCCCTAAACTTCACATCCACGTTGTTCTCCATTTAATGGGCCTTGATCAAAGCCCCCTTTAAAACTGCACAGACACTACGTCCCTGCATTTCTCATCCAAGACTACACCTTGCAATCACATAAACTAAATAATATAAGATTAGTTCCTCTCTTTCTCTCTCCCATACTTCTCCCCGATGCTGCAGTCATCAGAGAGAAGGGAGGAGGGGGAGGGAAAGAGATAACATTCCAAGGTCCAGCCACCATGGAGCTGACCGTAATAACTCACAAACACACGCACACAGAACATGTAAAGACAGAACACATATACAGACAATAAAAGAATCCAAAATACTGAGAAAAAATTGTCAGAAATCCTCTGTACACATTATAACTCTGGCTTAATTTCTATCTCTGTGTAACTAAGCCTTGCATAAGATTCCCTGTCTAGACTTTCTCCCATACAAGACTGCTCTTTTAGACTTATTCCTGCAACTTTTTACTACACCACAGATATGTGCTGAGTGCCAGAAAAATCATAGAAGTCTTTCTTCTTAACCCTTATTCCTCTCTTTTTGAAATTATGTTTTAAGTCCTTAACAAAAGTCTGTTCTTTGGACAATTGAGATCCCATGGTGTCGATAGACGCGAACACTTACCTTAATGAATTCTCAGGGGTCCGGACGAGTTGGGGCGTCTATCGGGTCACTGTCCAGTGTTCGCACTGCCCCACGTTTGGGCGCCAATTGACCCGTCCCGCAGGTCAACAATCGTGGGTCAGGGACGCTGGAGAGTGCCGGGGGAGCTGGGCTCGAGGGGGACCCGGAGGACCTTAGAAGGCCACGTGGTCCGGGAACAGGATCACGGAGAGGAAGGAGACCGAGGCATAGTTGGTAACAGGCAGTCTCAGTTTATTTAGCTCAGGGTACAGCTTATATAGTAATTGAAACAGGGAAGAGGAATAGAAAGGAATGGGGAGGGTCCAGGGCGAGGGTAGTATCTAATCATGCAATCTTTACAATGAGGCTATTTCCTGGGACCGGGGGCCAAGCCCTTTTGTGGCTGCAACATCTATTGACAAAGACCTCTTGTGATGTTTGCTTTTTGCAAAGCAGGGCATGTTGACCTCAAGGGTGAGGGGCCCAGCACTTAAGTGCTGGCTCCCAACAGCTTCTCACAGATGACTTTTAGTCCTGACCTCTCTCCTAAGATCCAGTTCCACATTTTCAGTTGTATCTTGGACAGTTCCACCTTCATGTTTCACTATCACCTCAAACTCACACATCTAAAATCAAACTCATCTTCTTCTGTCATTTCTTTCCCTTCCTCCCCCCCACTTTGTCCCCCATTTAAGTCCAGAGAACCATGAGGAACAGCTGACAGGTAAAGTTGCTGAGAGGGAATTCTAGGGATCCTAGCAAGCATCAAGAATCATGAGGGGTTATTTCCAGGTGTGGTTAACAGACTTTACCCTCCACTAACTCCCTGGGTAGAAGGCCTGTTATGAAGCCCAAGATACTTAATGTGTCCCACATTAATGTGTTTAGATGAGTGAACATAGATCTGGTACCCATGATCTCCTGGACACCCCAGGTTGAAACCTCTAACTTTTCATTATTTCTTTTTCTCTTCTCCACACACCTTACACAGCCAGTCACTGAGAGTAATGGCCAGTTTGGAAGGCTAGAATAAAGAGAAATATTGTGACTTCAATACTAAAGTCACAAAGAAAGTAGGAGAGCATCGTAGAGCCTGGAAGACAGCCAGTCATCGGCCTAGCAGAAGAGAGATGCTTCTACAAATCACTTTAATGCAAGCCAGAAAATGAGCACATAAAAAAGGTCAAATCTAGTGCCCTGAGAGATAAGACTGAGGTAAAGTGCCATGGAGGAGGTGGTTTTTATCTAGGCCTTGAAGGAGAAGTTTGTCAGGACATGACAAGGAACAAGACTATTCCTGGTTTGGGCCTTGTATTGCCAAGGCAATATTCACAGTACCAAGGGTGACTATGAATATGCTGGCATAGTTCTGAATCACAAAGTATAACAAACTCTCCATACAGAAGGCAGAAGAAAAACATTTATTCAAACACCAGAAAGCCAAATCCCCAAAACAGAAAGCCAAATCCATCATAGCAGCTAAGAAGTCAATGCATATTATCACCGCAGGGGAGAAAGGCATTTCCAAGCCTTCCATTTCCCCTGCCATGCCCCCTTCCCATAAACAAACACTCAGGACCCCAGCTGTGCCTGCCTGCCTGTGTCTTTCCCAGCTATGACTGGCCTGACCAACTTCCTCCCAGTGCTGCACCATGCCTCCTGTTCAGCAAGCTACTCTCACCACATGTGACTTGGGCTTCCATATGATTGAAGCAAGTCACATGGGCCTATTAATGAATGGGAAAGATCTTCCCATTTAAATTACCATTACAGACCTAGCAGTTTTTAGAACAGAGTTAGATTAGGAAAGCTGCTAGCCTCCAAAACAGCCCAATTTGGTTAGTGTAGAGTATACAAAGGCAAGCAGCATAAGAGAAAGCTGGAGACAGAGCAAAACTAAATTGTAATGAGCCTTGAGTCCTAGGCTAACAAGTTCTGTATCTTGTCTTGTAGCAAGTTGGCATTGATGGTTTTTAAGGAAATTGATAGTGGGTTCATATCTATGCATTGGAAAGAGTGTTTTGGTAACTGTATGAAGAAAGGATGAATTCAATTCAGAAAAGATTGAAGTCAAAGGGACCAATTACAAGCTGATTACCTGAATCCAGGTGAGAGGTGATGGGATCCTGAGCTAAGGTAAGAAAGGGAAGGATGGAAGAGCTTTTAAAAGCACAAAGTGCAGGATTGACTGGATGTCAGGAGAGAAGAAAGTGCCAAAGATAGCTTGAGAATTTTGAGGGTGAGTGACTGATAGGACAAGGGTACCCCAACTGAGGAAAGTGGATGGAGGGAGAGATTTCTGAGGGAAAGTTATAGCTTTGGTTTGGAACTTCCCTGCTAGATGACAAGCTACTCAAGAGCACAGTGGATTGTACACAGTAGGTACTCAATAAGCATTTGTTCTTGCTGATAATAATGACAAGCTTGTACGTTTATTTGCTTTTTCTTCCTTACAACTCCCTAGGTCCAGTATTTCCTCATACGCTCATTTCTTCTCACAGATAGTTACCCACAATCCAAAAACACGGTGGGACTAATACCTTAATTCAATGAGGCCCTATTGCTTTTTTCACTGCCACCAGATAATCTTAGAATTGGAGACCTGGAAGGGAACTTGGATCATCTCATCAAAACTGGACCTGAAACAGGAATATCTGCTACACTATTCCATACAATTGAATATAATATTAAATCAGCCTCATCTTGTTCTAACTCCATCATCAAAATTACCCACTAGGAACTTATACCTTCCCTACTTTCCTTCAGTCAGTCACTATGCCATTTATTAAGCACCTACTGTGTGTCAAGTACTATGCTAACCATACAAATGCATTTCCTTCTTGTTTATGACCACTTATCCCTTGTCAAAAATGGTGGTCCCACCCAAATGGCAATCAAATTGTGCATACCCTTTCATCCAGCAATACCACTGCTAGGTCCATATGCCAAAGAGATCATAAAAAGAAAAATGGGTCCACATGTACAAAGATATTTACAGTAGCTCTTTTTGTGGTGGCCATAAATTGGAAATTGAGGGGATGCCCACAATTGGGGAATGGCTAGACAAGTTGTGGTATAAGATTGTGATAGAATACTATTGCTCTAAAAGAAATGATGGGCATGCAGATTTCAGAAAAACCTGGAAAGACTTACATGAACTGATGCTGAGTGAAGTGAGCAGAACCAGAAGAACATTGTACACAGTAACACTGTTCAACGGTCAGCTCTGATTGACTTAGCTCTTCTCAGCAATACAATGAACTAAGACAATTCTGAAAGGCTTGAGATGGAAAATGCTGTCCACATCCAGAGAAAGAGCTATGGAGTCCGAATGCAGATCAAAGCACATCATTTTCTCTTTTTTGTTTTTGTTTTCATGGTTTTTTCCCCTTTTGTTCTGTTTCTTCTTTTACAACATGACTAACATGGAAATATGTTTAATATGATTGTACATGTATAGCCTATATCAGATTGCTTGCTGTCTTAGGGAGGGGAAAGGGAAAGGAGGGAGAAAAATTTGGAATTCAAAATCCTTCAAAAAATGAATGTTGAAAATTGTCTTTGCATATAATTGGAAAAAATAAAATATTTTTCAATTTTTAAAATGGTGGATCTGGATTATTCCTACCATCTCCTCAAATGCTATGGAACAGAGCTAGAGAATATCACATACAGTGAGGATGACTGAATACACTGCAAATTTATATTATCTCACATCAACAGGGCCTTCCTTGTAGCAAGGCAATCCTTTATTCCTCTCTAATTGATTTCCTACTTCATTTCTTACAAAAGCTATCTTCTCCTCTCTTCTCAAGCCCCGCATATATCTATCTCCTTCAAGATCTGACAGTGGATAACTCTTCCAGCAGAGAGCTAAACCTTAGAGAGCCTTCATGATGACTGAATGAAGGGTAACAAAGGGCTTGCAGGGCCAAGAGTCAAGAGATACCCTTTTGGTTACGCGTTCTCTATGCAGATGCCTCAGTACCCTCGTCCTTGTTTACCAACTCTTCTTGCTATTCCAGCAAATCTCTTTCCTAAAAACTAATGGAGTCAATTAGTGAGTTGAAAATGGCAAGTGACTGGGGAAAACTTGTGAATAATAGTTTGAGAAACCCCACAACCCCTTCAGTTTTCTCTGGGGAAAGTAGTAGTCAGCCATATCTACTGGGGATCCTAACCCAAGAGGATGAATGCCCTGGTGGGAAAGTAACCTCAGAGGGGACACTAGACTATTAATAAACATTCTAACAGTAATTTTTGCAGTCCCACCCCTCCATTATTATAGATCCTACTGCAAGGAAAAGGCTTAAAGATGAAATTCAACAAATAATTTATTGATTCCCCCTTTGTGTTCAGCAAATGGGACTGTTTGTTGAATTTTGTGGGGATTCATTTTACTTAGCCCATTCTATTTGCAAGACATTAGTTAAGTGTGAAAATGAAAGTGTTCCTGCCCTTAGGGACTTACATTCTACTGGAGGAATACAGTATATGCACAGATAAATAAATATATCCAACTTACATATAAAGAATATGTATGTGCTCTCTAGAAATAATTTCAAGAGGAGGAGTGAACTAGCGACTGCAATCTATCAAGAAAGGTCTTGTGTGGCAAGTGACACCTGAACTGGGCTTCGAAGGAATGATAAAACCCTGACCCTTTTCCTATACAGTTTTCTGTCTAATGCCCACTCTGCAGATTTATCCATAAAACTTCCACTGACTCCCCAGTAAAGAAAGTGAACGTTCCTTCTAAAGGGAAGTTGAATAGACCACCCCATGCTCCTTAACCAGGGGAGGGGTACCTGCAGCCTGGAGTCACTGGATCCTGGCTCTTTGAGTCACTTATCAGGATGGGCCTGTGATTTCTGAACCAAAAGTCTGTTTTCTGTGTTTGCACCTTTATATGATTGTGACTGGCCCTTCATTGAAAAGAATCCTCTTCTAGTCTGTTCTTCGTCGCTCTGCTTGCTATTATCCATTTCTGAACTAGTTTTAGAGCTAAAAGGATCCCTACAGATTATCTCGTCCAATTCCTTCAGGATATAGGAAAAGACATTAAGATACAGAGAGATGGGACTTGTCCAAGATCACAAAGCTGTTCTGTGTCAGAATCAGGACCAGAACTCAGGGAGACAGATGTCTCCCATTCCCCATTCCCAATAATAATTCATCATTATATAATGTTTTATGGTTATGAAGTACTTGGCATACAAAATCTAATGTAATGGCTATAATGACTTACATTTGTATAGTGCTTTAAACCTTAAAGTGCTTTCTTCATAACCCTCCTGTGAGGCAGGCAGCGCAAGTATTATTTTACAATAGTGTTGTTATTTTAGAGTCATTTCAATCATATCTGACTCTCTGTGACCCCATTTGGGGTTTCCTTGGCAAAGGTACTTAAGTGGTTTACCATTTCTCTATTCAGTTCATTTTACAGATGAGGAAACTGAGGCAAACAGAATTAAGTGACTTTCCCGAAGTCACACAGCTAGTAAGTGTCTGAGACAGGATTTGAACTCAGGTTCTTCTAACTCCAGGACTGGCACTCTATCCATTGCACCTCTAGCTGCCCAAATAGTAGGTGCTTAATAGTTGGTGATTGAATGGTAACCATTCCCCAAATAAAGGAATTAAGAGGTTCTGAGATTTGACCAAGGTCACACAGGAAATTTCACACTTGGGATTTGAACCTAGGTGTATTCTTGACTGAGAATCGAGTGCTCAGACTCCTCCTTCAGCTTGAGAAGTGTCGTACTTTTCTGATTCTTTCCCTTCTGATTGTACCTTCTCTCCTTGACTGTCCTCAGCTGAGTCCTGCTTTACTCTTGTCAGTTCCAAATCTCATTCCCAATAGCATCTGTCCAAAGCAGTGGCTCTTCTTTCAATTGCTTTCCTAACTCTTTTTTTTTTCAAATTAGGGTTTGATTTATTGATTATCTAGATTTAAGAAAGTGATGGGGAAAACATTGACAATGGAGATTAGACTTAAAAGCGTACTGTGTATACATTTTTCTCCTAGAGCTAGTTGTTAAATATTTATTAGCATACTCCTGGAGAGAAGGTACGTCTCTAAAGATGGCTGGAAGACTTTGAGAGAGGCAGTTTGTGGGGTTTTAAGCACTGGAAGTAAAGGAACAAGATGAGAGCCTGAAATTATATGTTGACAGTTCTGTGGGTTCCTAGTAACCATTCAATAATCTACACCTGCCTCTCTCAAAATTCTCCAACCATGTATTAACAAGCCTCATCTCTCACTTGCATATGTGTAGCATCATAGCTCAGCATTGTCAATCAATCAGAAGTAACCTCCTCTATTCCTTCCTACCTCCTCTCCCTTCTCCCACATCCCATACACACAGAACAGAACGATAACATGCTCTCCTAACTCTTTAGTAAGAGCAGGAGACAGCTTCCATTTACTGAGAAGACTGGGTGCATCTGATGAGTTCCTTCAGATCTCCTCTATTTCTCAATCGCTGCTGACTTTTTCTTCCTTTCTGATCATAAAAGAAGAATGTCTCCCTACTCCACACTAAAGCTAATCCTCTACTTCTCCACCCTTCCCTCCCCCCATCCCCAATCAGGCCCTTGAACTACTTCCTTTTTCTTGCTCAAGCTGGCCTTCATTCCTTCTGGCATGGCCTTGATCTATATCACCACTGAATCTTTCCCATATATCTATAGACATTCTCAAGTTCTCCGATCCTTTTTTTAAAGCTTTGACTTTACCTCTCCTCCCCTTTAATTGTTAAACTTCTTAGAAAAAAAAATAATTTTATACCCAACATCTCCACTTCCTCATTACCTACCCTCTCCTCAACCCTTGCAATTTCACTTCTGCACTCAAATAGACCGACTTGAAGTGAAATAAGCAGAACCAAGAAAATGACATGCACCATGACCACGGCATAAATGGAAGGAACAGCGAAACGACTGAAACTGAAAGTTGTGAAATAGTAACAAGCCAACTTAGCCCCACAGAAGAGCTAGGAGAAGGTACTGGTCCAGTTTTCTTTGCAAAGGTGAGAAACTATGGATGTAGAACTCTGAACACTATGTCAGACTCTTTAAATGTGTTGGTTAGTCTGGTTAAACTGTTCTTATTCCCCCTTTTAATTCTTTGTTATAATGGATGGCTTTTGGTGAATGGGGGAAGCAAAGGAATGTACCGGCAAATGCAGGTGATAAAAGATATTCATAAAATTTTACTTGAAAAATAAAAAAAGTAACCTCTGCCTTTCATTTGACTGAAATTATTCTCTTAAAGGTTGCTAATGACAATCACTACTTCCAAATTTCTTTATATTTCTTCAAGTTTTTCCTTTCTTAAAGTCTCTCTTGAATTCTGTACAATAGACACTCCCTCCTACTGGGTAATTTGTCCTTTCTCTATTTCAGAAACATCACATTCTCCTGGGCATCCTTGGTCTCTCAGGTTTAGGGAGAAAGATTAGTTCCATTCTGGATAACTTGAGCTTCTGATACTGATGGAATATACACATGGAAATGTCCAGCATGTAGTTAGTGATGATGGCATTAGAGTTTTACAAGGGAGAACAGACTTAGATAAATGAATATACATACGCATGTATACATATAGATAGATAGATAGAAATGATAGATTAGACAGATAGATTAGATAGACAGATAGATATGATATGATATGATATATGATATGATATGATAGATGAATCCTCTGCTTACAGATGATCATTGAATTTGTAGAAGCTAATTAGATCATCAAGGGAGAAAGAATAATGAGAGGAGGGTTCAGGACATAGCTTTGAGGTGTACCGTTGCTTTTACAGTGGGATAGATAATCCACCAGCAAAGCAGAAGAAATAGTCAGATAGGTTGGAGAAAAGTCAGGTAAGAGCAGTGTCATGGAAGCAAAAGGAGGACAGAGTATCCCAGAGTAGAGAGTAGCCACCAAGGTCAGAAGCTATAAGAAGTGATTCAAGAGGAGCACGTGGATGGGATGGTGTCCTTTGGATTTAGCAGTTAAGAGAGGGTCCTTAAATCTGGAAATAGCAGACTCGGTAGAGTGGTCCATTTGGAAGCTGTAGTCAGTCACTGGGAATAGACAACTTTTTTTAGAAGTTTGGCAGTGAAATGGGGAAGACTAATAGAACAGTAGCTTGAGAAGTTTCCAGGATTCAATGAAGTTGGAGGGAGGGTTGTTTTGTTTTGTCTTGTTTTCAGGATGGCAGAAACCTGGACATGTTTGAAGATAACAGAGAAGGAACCAAAAGAAAGGAAGAGGTAGGAAATGAAAAGAAGTGCAAACCACTGGACACAAAAAAGCACTAAGGATTAAGGGCACAAATAGAGATTTTCCTGACAAGAGAGAAATGATGAGTAAGTTATATAGAGTGGATTTAGAAATAAAGAGAAAAGAGATGAGGAAGTTTACATTTGATTGCCAAGATTTGCTCAGTAAATTAGGAGGTGAGATTGTCTGTTCAGAGACACAGAGTAGGGGCAGGGTAGGTAGCTGGAGGAAAAGGCTTGGAACAGATTCTGAGGGGAGCAGTCGCTGAGTACAAAGATGATCACCAAAGAAGCTTTCAAAGTAAGTGCATCGGGGAGTTCACAAATGTCTCTACTTTTTGTTTCTGTATTCATGTTAAACATGACTGGTCATATTCGAGCAGGGGAGGTGGGAAAAGGTAAGGTGGCGGGGAAAGGTAAGACTTGAAGCAACACAGTATAGGGATAAAAATACTGAATTTGGAATACAAAATCATAGATATTAAACTAGAAGATACCTTAGAAGTTACCTAATCCAGCTCTGTCATTTCACAAGAGGAAAGGGGATCATAGAGGGGAAGGGACTTACCTATGATCACACAGGACCTGAGTTCAAATTCTCAGTCTCCTACTCTCTACCTATTGAATTTTGGGGCAAATAGCTTCCCTTCTCTGGACCTTGGTTTCCCCATCTGTAAGGTGAGAAAGTTGGACTAGATAACTACTAAGGTCTCTTCCAGCTTTAAATCTATAACCTAAGGAAATAGTCTGCGGTATAGTGAATAGAGGAGTGATCTAAAGACCTACATTCAGCCCTAACTCTTAAATTTCAGTGTTCCCAAGAAACTCTTTAAGATGATAAATTACAGCCCAGTCACTGATCTGCATCTGTGTGGGGAGTTTCGACACCATAAATTCACTATACTCATTAAATCATGGGGCCAGATCAAAAAAAAAAAAGCATCACTGCTGCTGGTGGGAATATTTGTGCACAGTGGGACATGGTGGATAGGGATCTGGCCTTGGAACAAGGGGGATCTAAGTTCAGGAACTACCTCATGCACACACTGGCTGCGTGATCTTGGGTTCTCAGTGCACTGAATCAGAGGCGTCAGAGTTGAGGCTCACAAGTTATGTTCCACCACCAAACTTTCCAGTACCTGAACCAGATTAAAAGTTAATTAGGAAATTTAACAAAATAAATAGAAATGCAATAAAGCTTATGTAATGGAAATTTGTGGTTTTCTAAGTCAATGTGCAGGGATTTTTTTTTCTTTTGAGTTTGACATACTGCTCCAGCAATACAGAAGGTGCTAACCTACACTTGTGGAGGGAGTTTCCTCACACAGGAGTTCCCTGTTACCAGGAAAATCCTAAATGCTATCTCTATCCTTATCTTTATAATAGAGTGGCTTGTCTGGCTTTTGCTATTTTGATAACACTCTCACCACCAAGACTCTCTGGGCCCATTTCCTTCCCTGTAGGACAAAGGACTTTGAAGGACTCTAAATCTCCTTCTAATTCTAACATTTTGTGCCACTTTGCAAGTTGGCCAGAGTTGAGTTGAGTGCTGGCGTGGAAAGGAAGGAGGCATAATAAGGAATATAAAGTCAAAAGCTTATAGATTTAGAGCTGGAAAGGACCTCAGAGGGCACCTAACCCAACCCCCTCATTTGATGGATGAGAAAACTGAGGTCCAGGAAAGTTAAATGATTTGTTGTTACTTAGTGGCTTTCAACTCCTTGCGACCCCCTTGGAGGTTTTCTTGGCAAAGATACTGGCTGTTTGTCATTTCCTTCTTCAGTTCATTTACAGATGAGGAAACTGAGGCAAACAGGGCTAAGTGAGTTGCCCAGGGTCACACAGCTAGCAAGTGTAAGAGGCCAGATTTGAACTCCGGAAGATGAGTCTCATTGACTCCAGGCTAGGTACTCTGTGCACTATGGCACCACCCAGCTGCCCGTTAAATAGCATTAACAGGATTTGAATCTAGGTCTTCTGGCTTCTTAACCAGCACTGTTTCCAGTCTATTGAGAGAGGATGAAAGACATTTAGGAGAGAAGAGATTGAAGATAAGGGAGTAAATTTAGGTTTGGAGGAAATGGGATAGAAAAGAGACAAGAAAAAAATAATAATCCAGAGATGAGGTAAAAACAGCCATCTTTGGAAAGGAGAAAAGAGCTATGAAAATAAGAAAAGTCATTAGTTCAGTCTTTACATTCTATTTAATTTTAGGAAAAGGCATAATGATGCCACCGCTGAAAACACCTTTCCCTCCTTCTGTCTCCCTTCTCTTCCTCCTGACATCCAAGCAGTTGTACAGTTGTTTGTGCAAAGGAAAGGTGCAGAGGTAGCTGTGCAGGCCTGGCATCAGGAAGACCTGAGTTCAAATCCAGCCTCAGACACTCACTAGCTCTGTGACCCTGGGCAAGTCACATAACCCTTGTTTCCTTCCATTCTCTCATCTGTAAATAGGGTTGATAATAGCAGCTGTCTTTCAGGGCTGTTGTGGAATCCCTGTCTTATCATCATCATTGTGGACATTGTCGTCATCATCGTCATTGTCGTCTTCATCAGTATTACCATCTTTAGAAAGTCATAGCGAATTTGTTACATTCTGCAATTTCCCATGAAGCCAAATGGGGCAGCAAATGTCTCCAGAGTGTGCTTCTACAGCACCCATTGTAGTTTGTTGGGAGGGAAAGAGAATGCTCTTCTAATATGGGTGACCTTGTGGTGCCAGAGGCATCCCTTTATGTCTCCATTAGCTTAATGTATCCTGAGAGAAAGAAGGCATCTTCCAAAAAGTATCTCCTGCTTCCTCCTACACCTGGTAGGGAGATGGATGAGGGGGAGGGCCCACCCTCTCCCAACCCATATTTTCTACATTACAGTATTTCTATGAGGCATAAAATTGAGGCAGTGTGGTGTCCTAGAAAGAGGGCAGGCCTGGAATGCTAGATCTGAGTCCTGCCTCGGATATTTATTAGGTGTGTGATGCAGGCAAATCACTTGGCCTTTCTAAGTCCATACCTGTAGACCCTATCTCAAAGGAGTCTATGGAAGATCAAATCAGTTAATGCAGGTAAAGTGCTTTTCAATCATAAAATAAGATTCCTGTTACTCTTATTATTAATTCCCATCTTGGTAGAAATTAATAATAAGACTTGGTGAAAACCAAGTATCATCACTTCATTGTTCGACATTCTCCGCTATACCACATTCCTTCCCTTTCAAAATAAAATAAAATCCTTTCTTCTCCTCCCTACTTTCACCTCCTTTATATTTCAGAATAATGTTGTGATAAAAGACTATTGTGTTTTAATTGCTTTTTAAAGTTTCAAGAAAATGAAATCAACCCTCCCTTGTGCCAATCCCACCCCCCACATTTCATGAAAACAACATTAAGATGGAAAGTTGTGGGCAAGGGGATAGTCTCTAATCTTCCTGTGCATTTGCTAATGCCCCTGATCTTTTCTTACAATCCCTGGTGTATCCAATACTTAACATACTTCCCCTGGCACCCTCTTAGCTCCATGTCCAGGCTGTTCATGCCAAACCAATCCATTATGCATTCTCCCGGAAGCCAAGCATCAGTCTAGATACTTTGGCAGTGGTATCATGCTATATGTTTTTTATTCTCTCCTATGCAATGTGAAGTGATGCTCTCCTTATCCCCTCCCATAAAAATCCCCCACTCAGTTTTCTTTCTATACTTATTAGAGGTCTTCCTAATAATCTCGACTACCTTGTCACACATTCTATTATCTTTCCATCCCTCCCTCCTGATTACTTCCTCCAACTTTTCTTAGACTACAAAGGGAAGAATAGTGAAGCCCTATGTCTCTAGTATCTCTAGTGCAAAGCCGCATGGGTACAAGGAAGGAATCAGCTCCTGTTACTAAGTCAGAACACTTAAAATTTCTAAGGCTTTCAATTTTAATTTAATTGACTTAGTATTAATTAATTATTAATCATTTTCATTTAAGCAACAGAAATGAATGACTTTTCATCTGTCTTTCTAGATTAAAAAGGGATCCTCCAAATCTGAAAGAGGCCTACAGGAATCTGAGTTTGCCACTTATCTTGCCCTGCAATGTTACTGTGGGGAATGACAAACAGGAGGGATTATAAAGCACTTTGCAAATCAAAAGTGCCATAAAAATGCTTATTGTTGTCATTATTGTTAATAACTGTAAGTAATAGTGCCTCTGCCCATCGATGGACTTTGGCTTAGAGACAAATGACCTTTCCTCCCCGCTCCCCATCCTTTTGACTCTACCTAAACACAATCAGGAGTCTCTCATCCACAACCAATATTTCAAGAAGGGTTTGTCACACTGTGTTGTGAACTCATAAAGTTTATGGCACTGTCAGAAGCCGCTCATTTACTAATAACACTGATATTTAAAGCCCTTAATAACACAGGCCTGAAGTACTTGCAAGATCACCTCTTGTCGTCCTACATCCTGTTGAGACAATTGAGGTCAGTCTGCATCCTCTTCTGTGCAAACCTACCTATACCAAGACTCAGTAGCGTGCAGAGCCCTCTAGCAGAAGCTAGGATTTTCCAGCAATCCATTAGCTCCTCTAACACTGCCAGTGAGGGCAACTGTTTGAGAAAGTAAGCAGTTTTCTTCTTCCCTCTTTGGCTTTTCTGGCTCAGATACCCTCGGGAATATCTATGAGAAAGAAAGAGCACGTTGGGTTTAGCACGTAGTAGACCCTTAATAAGTGCTTCTTGGATTGGACTGCATTTGGGTTTATTGAGGACTTAATCTTTTTTGTAAAATCCAAGATGGGATCCCTTCCACCAAGTATAAATACTCCATGAGCTGCCATGCTTACATTGAACTATACAGAAGAAACCACTGGAAAAAGAAACATCTGTTTGTTTTACATACTAC
This sequence comes from Bettongia penicillata ogilbyi, assembly GCA_023548195.1. Taxonomy (NCBI): domain Eukaryota; kingdom Metazoa; phylum Chordata; class Mammalia; order Diprotodontia; family Potoroidae; genus Bettongia; species Bettongia penicillata. The sequence goes on from JAJHZJ010000024.1 coordinate 9,184,825, forward strand.
CAAGAAGAAAGAAGCCTTTGGAAAATATGTGGCAGTAGTTACTAAGTAGATATCTGATCTAGTGAATAAAGGGGTGGGCTTGAAATTTCAAAGTTCAAATCCTGCCTTACAAGATGTGTGACCTGGGCAAGACATTGAACCTCTATTTTTGTCAATTTCCTCATCTGTAAAATGGGGTAATAATGATAGCTTTTTCACAGGGTTGTTGTGAAGATCCCATGAGATAATCTCTGTTAATCATTTTGTGAATCTTAAAGCTCAGTATAAATATTAGTTATTATATGTATAAGAACTCCACATTTAACCTGTTGAAGCAGTTTACATTTATAATACTGCATTTGCTTGGTGATCTCATCAATCTTTACATTCAATCCAGCACCTCTAGCTGCCTTTCAGATATCTTGAATTGGATGTCCAGTAGGCATCTTCAACTCAACATGTCCAAAAGTGAACTCATTATCTTTCTCCCTGAACCCTCCCCTGTTACTGTAGAGGGCAACATCATCCTCTCAGTAACTCAGACTCACAACTTAGGAATCAGCCTGATTTCCTCACTATCTCTCACCCCCATTTCCAAGCTGTTGCCTGTCAATTTCACCTTTCAATATCTCTCTAATATACCTCCTCCTTTCCTCTGACACTTCTACCACCATAAACCGGCCTTCATCATCTCATATCTGGATTGTTGCAATAGCTTGCTGGAGTGTCTGCCTCCCCCTAAGCTGCTCTCCAATCCAATTCATCCTCCACTAAAGTGACTTTCTTAAAGTATGGGTCCAATCATGTCAACCCCAACCCCCTACTCAATAAACTCTATTGGTTCCATATTATCTCTAGGATCAAATACAAAATTCTCTGGCATTCAAAGATCTTTATAATCTAACCCTCTCCAATGTTTCCATTCTTCTTATACCTTATTTGCAATACATACTTCTTAATCCAGTGACACTGGCCTCCTGGATTTTCTATGAATGAGACACTCCACCTCTCAGCTCCAGGCATCCCCTGTGCCTGGAATGCCAGCCTTCCTCAACCCACCTACTAACTTGATAGGTTTCCTTTAAGTCCTAACTAAAATTTGTTCTTTTACTGAAATCCTTCCCTAATTCCTCTCAGTTCTAGTGCCTTCCCTCTGTAAACTATTTCTTATTTATCCTGCATATAGCTTGCTTGATATATATTTATTTGCATTCTGTCTCTTGCATTAGATTGTAAACTCCTCAAGAACAAGGACTATTTTTTTCTCTGCTATATCCCCGGCATTTAGCACAGTGCGTGGCACATAGTTAGTGCTCAGTAAATGTGTATTGTTGATTGATTTGCCTAATAGTGGTTTAAAGGAGGGTAGGGAGAAAACTGGAGGGAGAGAAAAGTTCTATTCAGGACTCTTCTAGCTTCAGGGAGACATCTGTCTTTAAATATCTGAAGCAAGAAGGGTTAAATTCATTCTTGTCTTGTGCAAGAAGGATTAAATTTATTCTACTTGACCTCTAAGGGCAAAATAAGGAGCAATGGGTAGAAGTAATAGGAAGTCAGATTTTGGTTTGTTGTAAGGAAAGACTTTTTAACAGTTTAAGTTGTCCCCAAAGAGACAGGGCTGCCTTAGGAAAGATTCTATCTCAGAGATCTTTAAATAAAGGCTTTTGCAGGGGAGGAAGGGGTTTTGAGTAGGAGGATTCCTGTTCAGGTATCAGTTGAACTAAGATGATCTTTGAGTCCTTTCCACTTCCAAAATTCTATATAAGTTTCCATTCTATAGATGAATTTTTGATGTTATACTCTACTAAGGTAAACCTGTGCTTGGATGAGAGAGAATTTCTTTTTGTAGCATATAACTACTACATATTTCCTAATGGGTCACACAGGATCAGAGGATTGGATCAGTAGGATCTGAACCCAAGTCTTTCCGACTCCAAAGTCCAGCAGGCTCTGCACTATCCTTCTCTATGTGTTGACCTTGTGAATGGGACCAGTCTTTGAAATGGGAGTAGAGCCATAAGCAGCCCGATCCTAGACCAGAGCTAAAACATGAGAAAGCAAATGGATAGTGCTGCATATGTTTTAGCTGCTGATGCCCAGCATTTCTTGGTGTTAATATGAGAGAAATAGAGAAAGGCCTGCTGAAAATTGTCTAGCTCAGTTGAAAAATAAAATGTCAATGTGGATTTTTCATAGGGTCATTGATCTGGAGCAGCAGTTCTTAACCTCTTTTGTGTCATGGTCCCCTTCGGCAATCTGGTGAAACCTATGGACACACCTGCTGAGGATAATGCTTTTTTAAATACATAAAATAAAATATATAGGATTTCAGAGGAAAGTCAAACAGCATTTATGAATTGCCTACTATGTGCCAGACACTATGCTAAGGCTTGGGGATACAAAGAAAGGAACTCTAATGAGAAAGCCAACATGCAAGTGATAATCAACAAAAAAGGCACACAATAAATTGGAGATGATCTGAGAAAGAAGATGCTGTCATTAAGGGGAATAGGGAAAAGCTTCTTGAAAAAGGAAACCAATTCCATTGAAATAAAGCTATAATTCTGTTCCCATTCAAGGTAACAGACCCCCTGATATCTATGCATAGTCCTCATAAGGATTCATGTACCCCAGGATAAGAACTCTCAGCCTAAGAGGCAGAAGGGAGGGATATTAGAGGTCCCCCAATCTAACCCCCTCATTTTATAGAGAAAGAAACTACTAAGAGTGATTGATTTGCTCCAGGTCAGACAGGTAGTAAGTGACTGACAGAGGTGTATTTGAACCCAGACCCTATAACTCCAAATCCATCGTTCTTTCTGTTATAATACACTGTGTCTCTTTGAACACTTCCCCAGTGGACTCCAAACGCAGGTCTCCCTCACTGCAGGGGGGAATTCTGCCATTGAACCACCATGCTCGGTGTCTGCACTGGCCAAACAAAATAGTTCTTGAGGTTTTTCATGTCCTTATTAAAAACCAAGTTTCCCAATTCTCATTATTGTGATTTGGTGTTTGCAAAGAGGAGTTTTGTACTTATGTAAATTTAAGCTCATAGGTCTATCCAACAAGCTGCTTAATTATAACTAATTATGCATTTTGGACTATTTGTATGTTTGGACATCTTTTATTAAGGCATTAAGACCTTTTGGACAGAGGCCTCTAAAACATGAGACTGTAATTACCATCTATTATTTTCTCAAATGTTCACATGGTCTCTTTTTGGGAACATAAGTATCTCTGCCAACAGTACAGATCAAGTGTAAGAAGCCATGTGGTACCACTGTAGGGAAACTTCTTGCAGAAATTATTGTGACACATTAGAGATATTATTTATGATTTATATATAATTAATATTATTTTTATTTATTTACATATAACCTGTAGCCCAGAACCCCAAGCTCTTGGTTTCACAACTGAGATTAAATATTGGAAGTTTCTCAAAAAATCTTAACTCTTTACTTCATTTTGCTCCAACCCCCAATTTCTTTTGGAAACTTCAGAATATAACCTACATTTTTGTCTATTCTGTTATGAGGAAGCTCCTATGCGAGCACTCAAGGTGGCAATGTGTACTGTGTACAGAGCAGTCTTCATTTTATCCCACAGAAAATACGAAGTACAAAAGAATCACCATTACCCATAAACAGTCAATATAAGTTTCCCCACCCCGTTTTGGTAAATCCCACCTTCTACCCCAGGGACAACTACCCTTAGGATTTGAATTCCCTTTGGAAGGAAAATGAACTTGGGCTAGCTAGAAAGATAAGGACTCGCATTCCAAAGAATTTCCCACCCTCCAGACACCTATCTCGGCCTCCAATTGTATAAAACCACTTGTATTTAGACTTCTTTTTCTCATCAAACATGTGATCTAAACAACTCAGAGTGGTACGGGAGGGCAAAGTCCAGGAGTCTGTCCTTCTGTACTGTTGCTCTTCCAACTCCCAGACCATGAACTCAGTCCTTTTCTCTCTTGGAGAGAAGAGGCTATAACTGTACAGAAATTCCTCCTTCTCTCTAGAAGGCTAGGTCCTGGAAATCTCTCCTACCTATCCAGGAGACTAAGATAAAATAATTCTTCAGAAATTCCATATTATTTGCAAAATCCTACCTCCCTACCTATGTCATGTGACTCTATCCTCTCCTAGCAGCACATGGTAGACAGGGTCTTCCACTGCATCTCACTGTGACCTCTCTGGGCAGTGAGGGCAAGAGCAAACTCAATTACCACACGGCTCTTCTCTCGATTCTCCAAGGCTGCCATTAGCCACTTCCCATGGGATGGCTGTACTAATGCCTTTCCTCTCCCAGTACCTCAAGTTTGTTCTTGGATTTGCTTTGATTGTCTCCTCCTCCTTACCCCTAACCCAGAAAAAAAGTCCCTTTTATAGGCCAAGTTCAAAAGGGTGACTCCATCTCCAATACTCTGAGTCAGTCAAATTATTCTAAACTAAAAGATTTAATCCCTGCTTCTTAATAAGGTGCAATGCATAAAGAAGTATCCAGGAATCCAGCCTAAGTATTCCCAAGAAGATATTAATCCTCATGTCTATTCTCTGTAAGTACCTGACAATGGATTTATCCCTTTAAACTCAATAATTTTATTGACCCTCTACATTTAAAAAAATGTGAGTAAATTTTCACGCTAAATTCAAGCCAACAATTTAAGATTATGATTGACAGGTTGTGACACGGTGTAATTAAAACTATTATTCAAAGCAAGGTAAGAATGCACAGATTTGTCTTGTCTGTAGTCCTTTCAAGGGTAAGACTTTCATCCCAGATCTGTGAAATCTGCATGTGTATCTATATACATATATATAAATTTTTAAGATAAAGAAAACTCCCAATATTTATACAGGTTTGGGGGGAGGGCAGGGTAGTTCTTAAAGGCTTCTTCCCACATTTTCATTTGGAACTATTCTGGCTTTCAGGGACTTAATGAAGTAATCACTTTTCTAGTCCTCAGTTTCCCTATCTATAAAATGAATAAGTGGAACTAGCTGGTCTCTAAGGTGCCTTCTAACTCTGACAGTGATTCTATTAAATTGCCATTTCCCTTGGTGGGGGTAGTGGTTATGATTGATGCCAGGCAAACAGCAGAGAATGCTGAGGTCATTTATTTTGTTGTACCTGCTGGGGGGAGGAGGGACGGGTTTAAAAACAAATGAAGGCATAAAAACTTCCATACTAGGCTGGTAATTTTGGGAGATTTATATCCAAGTCTAGTTTAATGGTTTAGGGGGGAGTGGGGGAGGGAGAAAAAGGTATTAGATCGAATTCATTTCTGTACCATCTAAGGATATATTTCTCAGTGCCTTCCCTGTGCTTGCCAAAAAGAGATGGGTCAAGTCTTGGTGTGAGAGAATGGATGATGAACATGTATTCCCCTCCTCTTGATGTAGAAGTGGAATGTTTCAGTGATGATTAGTATTGCTTAATTGTTTTTCTTTGTTGTGAGAGAGAAGGCACTGGAGGATGGCAAAGTACACTGGGGTAATGACTGTGGTAAAAAACAAAAGGTATCAATAGATGTCAATTAAATGATAACACGTAACATTATTTATTTTATCATAGTGATTTATTACATTTAATAAATCAATTACATATTATATTTATTATTAATTAAATTAATAATACTAATGATATAAGGATAACAAATTAAATAATAAATGTCCATTAAAAAGGACAAACTATAAGGCAATGCAGTACATTCAAACTTTGGTTACCCGTCCACATTATTGGTGAAAATTATTCTTGGCTTGTCTGGTTTCATTGTAGGGATTTTATTGTGCACTGTTATGATCACTGCACTGTTCCTCAGGACAACTAGGTGGCGCAGTGAATAGAGTGCTGGGCCGGGAGTCTGGAAGACTCATCTTCCTGAATTCAAATCTGGCCTCACACTTACTAGTTGTGTGACCCTGGGTAAGTCACTTAAGCCTATTTGCTCAGTTTCCTCATTAGGAAAAGCTGGAGAAGGAAATGGCAAACCACTCCAGTAACCCTGTGAAGAAAACCTCAAAAGGGGTCATGAAGAGTCAGAAATGACTGAAACGACTAAACAACAAATCTGGAAAACAGGTGAGAGCAAGAAACACTCAGAAAAAATGATCATCACACATCTCTATAGCTGTTTTCTTCCCATCATATTTCATGCAAATGTTAATCTGCCCATTTTACAGATGATGAAAACTGAGGCTCAGACATATGAAGTGACTTGTTCTAAGTCACACAGCTAGTGAACACTAAAGATAAGGCTTGAATGCAGGTACCCTGATTTTAAATTCAGTGTTCTCACTGCATTGAAATTTTACTCTAGGCTACCCCTGATCAGGCTATTATGGAAACCACTGCTAAGTCCAGGGAAACACAGGCAGTCTCTCCCCATCCCTTCTCCCTGAAAGACTGACTGATCTGCTGTGGACCTCGTCACACAGTCCATCTGGATTCAGTCCGAGGAATTTTGGCCCCTAATGAGAAGGGGGCTCTCTTTTCTCAGGTTGTTAACTCCACCCTCCTACATGTACCATCCTAACCCTTGGGAATGAATCATTTAATCATTAGGGTTGGGGCTCATATCTAGGAGTGGGGAGATATCTAGGATTCCTCAGAGTGGGGAGTAAAAAAGCACTCCAAAGAGAGTATTAACGAGGAATAAGACATACTTTATTCCTACACACAAACAAAATGTTAAGCATAGAAGATACACAATACACATTGACAGAATGACTTAAAATTAGATTCAGTAACAACTTATAGTTACTGTTGCAATATGCAGGAGTTCAGCACCTGTGCCTCGTCAGAACATAAGGCAGTTGTCGGCTCTGCTGCTTAAGGCTTCTAGTTCGATGACCGGGTGGACTTCAGAAAAACCTGGAAAGACTTGTATGAACTGATGCGGAGTGCAGTGAGCAGAACCAGGAGAACACTGTACACAGTAACAACAACATTGGGCAATGACTAACTTTGATAGACTTAACTCTTCTTAGCAATGCAAAGATCTAAGATTAACTCCAAAAAACTCATGTTGCCATCCAAATCCAGAAAAAGAACTATGGAGTCTGAATGCAGATGGAAGCATACTATTTACGCTCTCTCTTTTTTTTTTCTTCTTTCTCATGGTTCCTCCTGTTGGTTCTAATTCTTCTTTGCAACATGACTAATGTGAAAATATGTTTCATATGAGTGCATATGTAGAGCCTATATCAGACTGCATGTCCTATTAATGTGAGGGAGGGGAGAGAGAGAAAATTCAGAACTCAAAATCTTATGGAAGTGAACGTTAAAAACTAAAAATTAATTACTTACTATTTTAAAAAAAGAATTTTCTATTTCACTTCAGTTCTGCACTCTCCCTCAAAATTCACATGTTTTGGCAAACCAGGCAAGTTTGTGGTCTCTCCGATGAAGACATCCCCTTTTGCTACTAGACAGTTTTACTTATTTGACCCCAAATCTTTGCACCTCTCAATCTCACAAGGTTTTCTCCAAGTCTGGACATGTCCACCTCAAGGTTAGATGCTCATTTGCCTTCTCAGAAAAGAAAAGGGAGTCAGGGTTTGAGACATTGGCTTACCTACTAGAGTCCCCCAATTCTGGTTAGATCGATTGGCAAGATACTAGGATTAGGAAGGACCAGCCAAACTTGAAACTTCACTATGAGTCTTAGAGTTACATAATTCCATCTGGAAAATCACAGGCAGTGAAAGCCCCCCAGAAGCTTTCTCATTTTATCTGACATATCATCCTACCTCTCCTGCCCCTCTCCATGCAGGTGAAGGACCAAAAGATTACTCAGGGTTTTCTATGTCATACAAGAGCAGTAAGTTCCTTTATGCGTTGGATCACCACATGGTTAGAAGCATCTTCAAAATTAGTCATCTTCAAAAGGTCCAACCTCTAAGTCACTAAATTTTTCAAGTTTCCATAAGTGCTTCTAAGCCACATTTCCTGGGATGGTCTTAACCAGGTCAAAGATGGCTTTCCAATTCAACCCTGGCCACAAGATCATAGATCTGGAGTTTGAAGGGATCTTACAGATCATCGAGTCCAATTTCCCTATTTTATAAATCAGGAAAATGAGTCCTGAAGAGGCTATGTGGATGGCCCATGGTCACACAGGATCAGAGATAGGGTTTTAGCTCAGGGTCTGTGACTCAAAAGCTATTCTTCTTTCCTCTATCCCATTCTGCCTTCTGGGTTTAGAAATGCCCTAGACACCATGTATGGCGAATGTATGGAAGCCAATCACTTTCCAGAGGTACTGCTCACCAGAAGGGGAGGGGAGAGCAAGCCCCTCTGGAATAATCCAGGGGGGCCTTGAATGAAAATAAGGGTCAGAGGAAGCATAAGGAAAGAAGAAAAGATGAGACAATTCTGGCAAATTGTTTGCCCCTTTTGTCTGTTGTGTAACAGTTAAAATCCTAGTGAGGACATTATTTTCCAAATAAACATACAAGAGACAAGTTATAACGGATCCGTGGTCAAGTCCGTCTTAACAAGCAAGTATTGGTAGGTGAGCATGTCTCACGTTGTCAGGAGGTCCAGTACATACTGGCAAGAATATGTGTGCATAATGATTTGATTACAATACGATACTAGATACTATATGGCTCCATAACTATTGCATCATCAAAATTTCAATGCAGGAAAAATCCCACAAATTTACGATAAATTATTAAATTTAAAATGTGTCATTTAAAAAATATATATTGCATAGTTTTTTGACATGATGCAAATTAAAAAAAAATTAAAAGGTTAAACAAAGTAGATTTGCAGGGGGGTGTTGAGTAATTTTTTTTCAAAGGGAGCAGTAGGCCAAATAAGCTTGGAAACTTCTGATTTACACTGGCTCTGGTGATTTCTTTTATCAACTGATGAATAAGTTCTACTATGAAGACCTGCTTTGTGCTCCGCATCATGCTTGAAGCTGTTTTAGCACTTTAACAAAGTCTGGGTTCCTGTATCCACAGTTCCTGGTAGCCCTGCGCATCTCTGTTTTAACTTAATTTGAATGATAATAATATCAACCTTCCAGGGACATCGTGATAAAGGACTACATATAACTAAAATGATCCCAGAGTAGTTTGCAAAATGGGGTAGTATGCAAATTCAAAGAGATCTTCATTTATGTCTCTATGTGGTTGTCCCCTGGCCATCTTTAAAGATGGCTTTGCCATACATAGCCAATGGAGTAGCTTGGGAGCCCCCACCATGATTCCTTGAATTTGACCTTCAGGGAATTGGTGACAGATTACTTCCTGTAGTAAGTACTAAGAGTCTCTGAGTTGACCACTTTTCTGTTGGATCACAGCTTGAGTCTCCGGGGCACACAGCCTGGCCCATCTATGCATAGGGCCTTAGTTAGACTGGGATGCTACTGTTGAAGTAATATACTTGTCCTCTTATCTGAATTTCAACTTTACTCTCATCTGTAGCCCTAGGCAAATATGGTCTCATCCTGTGGCCTTGGGCAAATTCTTAGCTTCTTTGTGCCTCCATTTCCCCCAGCTACATAAGGGAGGCATAATATCCTGCCTTCTCAGAGAAATGCCAGGGAGATTTAATTAAATATTACAAAAGTCCTGTTTTAAATCTCCTGGAAGTATTTTTATAAAAGCAAATTATTAACCTTGGTTTCTTTGTCCTTACAGAGAAAATATTTCTATTTAGTTTTCTTTAGGAAGCACTGCAGATTTGCAGTGAGGAGGCACAACTTTGTAGTTACATGGTGTACTAGTTCTACTTGTAAATTCAACAAAATTTTTCTCCTCTGCAGGTAGGTAAAAGATTCAACATTTCAAGGCCAGGTGTAGTGGGGCATATCTGTAGTCCCTGCTGCTAGGGACAATGAGGTGGGGAAATCACTTGGGTCTCGGAGTTCTGAACAACCATAAGGTGACAGCTGCCCAGGTGTGTCAGTACTAAGTCAGGCACCAATAGGAGGAGTTCCGCAGGAACTGAGGGCCACCAGGTTGTCTAAGAATGCAAATTGGTGCAAGTGAGAAGGAGAGCAGGTTAAAACTGCTGTACTGATCAAGACTGGGGTACTTTTCTAACATAGGTGAGATAGGGAGACCCAGTCTCAAAAAACCAAACAATTCAACAAACTCTTATTCTGAACCTGTTATGTGATGAAGATACAAAGACATAAAGGAAACCGTCCCTGACCACAAAGACTTTACATTCTAGGGACATGGGTTTGGAGTGGAAATACAATATATAAAAAAGTAAATAACAATATATGTACAAAATAAATACAACATATTTCAGGAGGGGGAGACCAGCACCAATAATTGAGCAGATGAGACAAAGCCATCGTAGGAAGTTGAACCTGAGCTGAGCCTTGTAAAAAGGTAGGGTGAGGAAAGAGTGCAATACAAGCGTGAGAGGTTGACCCTGCAAAAGAACAGAGTTGGTAGGGAAGAGAAAAACAATTGCACTCGAGGAGGAATGCAAAAGACATCTAGAAATTCAGGGGTCGAGTAAATCTCAAAAGAGTTACAAATATATTGAAATTATAGCCTGCAACTTGCAATAAATGAAATTTGCATCTCACAGTCTCCTAAATTTCTAGAACTGTTGACTGATGGCCTTTAGGAATTTAAATGAAGCTATTATGAATTCATTATGACTGCTTTTCATGATTTTTAAAATATGTATTGTGCTACCATCAACCCCAAGTGTTGTATCTATGGGGAATTAGTAGCATGCAGGAGAAGCCTTCCCTCAGTGATACCTTTACATAATAAAATTCCTATGTAAGAGTCCTCTATAGTAGTTTAACTCCATAATAACTTGTTAATGCATCTGTCCAAGGTCGGTTTATTGAAAGGACTTGTTACACCAGCTGTAGATTAGATCCCAGGTATATGGGTATATTGGGTAGGTGGTCCCTGACAGTTATTTTGATTAAGAAGTTTATAGAAATCTCTTTGCAAGGAGTGCCTTTATCCTAGTGTTTCCCATATATTTCTTACTCAGAAATAAGAATATAGAAGAATGTCCAACAGTAAGCACGACATAGGATGAGTAGACCTTCTCCCCCAGCATGATGTTCTCTAAACAATAGGTGTTTAAGAGTATGTTGTTTTTTCTAGTAAAAGTGATAGATTTACTTTGATGTAACCACATTTTCAACAGCGCCCCCTTGATAAGCAGCTGTAACATTTGCAAGACAACCGGGGTGACGTCAGACTCTGTTTAGAAGGTATATTTGCCAGAAATGGAATCGTCGTGAAATTAAGTCCCTATACTACAGAGAATACTGTTCCCTAACTAGTGGTGGTAGGTTGGGATTGTGATTCCTGCGCCCCAGGTTATGTAGTATTTATTTGTTTACCCTTGTTTAGTTTGCTAAATCATTGTTCTGTCTAAGGAAAATTTTGGGGCGGATGGATTTCGTGTGATACTTTTAAAATCATATACATTATACTTCTGATACAAGTTTCTGTGTGGTCTTCATGTCCAAATTTTTTTTAAAAAATGCCTTTTGTTTGACAATTGGAAAATATTACTCTACTGCAATTTTGAACACAATTTTATCCTTATTGAATAAATCATTTTTATTTATTCATTAAAGGAAATGAATTATTTTATTTATAAATTTAAATGAAATAAATTATTTTATTTATGAATTTAAATGAAATAAAACAATGAAATAAATGAGGTTTGCTTTGTAATTGTCTTACTTTTCTGTTTTTTCTCCTATCTATCATTCATATTTAAAAGAACTTTCCAGAGACTAGTAAAACAATATTGTATCCATATTAATTTTTTACAATGTGGAATATCTAAAAGAACCCAGTCACTTTATATTTGTATATTAATATATACCAATTGATTGACATTTTAATTTTGGTTTGCAGAATTGGATTGCTCAAAGCCATCAGTATGCACAAATATACAACCATATTGTCTAAATTTTAATCTTTCAATTGCATAGCATATTGGAAAGAATACTAAATTTAGGAGAGTTATGCTCTGGCCCCAGTTCTGCCACTGTCTTTGTAACATTGAGCAGGGTACATCTTTTCTTTATGCCCCAGTTTCCTAATTTGTAAAATGCAGGGATTGGATTGAATGGTTTCTGAGATTTCTTCTAATTGGAAGTTAATCTCTCTAAGTTGGAGTTTTCTACTTTTTATCTTTTAGAAATGATGAAATGTGGGATTAAGTGAAGAAAGAAAAGGAGAATAGAATGAATAACATAATGTCTAGATCATTGCCATTTGGTTTCTTATGTGAAATATTTGTGGTTCAGTGAAAAGGTGTATTATATTATTAAACCATCATAGCCAACCACTGGAGCTAGCAACTAAATGGATAGGGTGTGCATTCTGTGCATCACTCATAGGATACTTATCTAACTGAAGTCCCTAGGACTTTAGAGCTAGAAGGAACTCTAGAAATCATTTACTATAACTCTATCATTCTATATAAAGGAAACTGAGGCCAAAGAGGAAAAAAATATAGACCAAAGACCATATCAGTGGCAGAGATGAAACTAGAACCTAGGTTTTCTGATGGTGGGGTAGAAGCACAATGGGGAAAAAAAAGACTTAGAGCCTGACAGAGCTGGATTGGAACCCCACTCATTACATTTGCCTTGGGTGACCTTGAGTAAATCATTTAACTTCCTTTGGTCTATATCCTAATTCGTAAAATAGAAATAATTAAACCTACATCACCTTCATTACAAGATTGTTAGAGGATCAAAAGAAACAGTGGGTGTTAAAAAAAAAATAGGAAGGGATAAGAAAATGCTCATCATTTCTAGTCCCATTGTTAGTTTTTCCCCTACTTATAAAAATCTTTTTTCAAGGAGTTTCCATCTGCTATGGTCTCCCATATATTTCCTACTCAGAAAAAGTATATAGAGGAATGCCAGATCGTAACAACGTCTATCCTAGACAGACCATGTCATAGACCGTGTTGCCTATTTTGGGGGACAATGTTCCGCAAGCAATAGGTTCTCAAGAAATGTGTGGGATTTTTGTGTTTTTCTCTTTAGTAATGGTGATAGATTTCAAGGCTAGTTTGAAACTGAGGAGAAGTAGCTATAGAAATAACAATAGTTAAGATTTACACAGCACTGTAAGACTTACAAGGCACTCTATAAATATTATCTCATTTGATTCTCACAACAACCCTGTAAGGTTGACACCATGGTACAGATGAGGAAACTGAGGCACATAGAGATCAAGTGACTCCTAGGGTAATGGAAATATTTAGTGTCTGAGGCAAGATTTGAACCCAAGGCACTTTCTGACTCCAGCATCAGTGGTCTCTCTACTACTCCTTATAAAAGGGAATGGGAAAGTCAGATGAGGAGTTGGTAATATACATGGAGAAAGAAAAATGAAAGAAATGCATAAGGGAGTTTAGTTTCCTTCCTACTTTTCCTTCTTTGTCTGCTCACCAAAAATGTTGAGTTTGAATAGACATACATTTAAATTTTTTCTGATCACTTGATAAACTGATAGGACATGCACCATATCACTTAGGTTTCACTTACAGTAAAACAGCAATAAAGACCAAACCAAAACAACAAAAAAACCCAACCTTACCTCCCCAAAGGTATATGGAGCTTAGAGTAGAATTGACTGACTAGAACTTGAGTAATTACAGTCTAAGGTGGGTTTTATGTGTACTGATTTTTCAACTCAGTTCACTGCAACGAACATTTATTAGATGCCTACTGTATCATGAAAGGCACTCACTTAAGACTGGCAATACAAAGATGAAGGATACAGTTCCCATCTCCAAGGACCTGAATATAAGAAGGGGAACAAAACATGTACCCAGAGAGATACCAGACAAGACAGAATGAGTGTGAATTAAAGATCCAGGCAAAAGATAAGGAGAAACTTTCAGTAACTAGAGTAGGGAAGGCTCCATGGAAGAAAGGAGGACTTGCGTTAGGTATCAAGTGTAAGAGGGAATTACTTTCTTCTTACAGAAGAAAGACATGGATGTTGGCAGGTGGAGATAGGGAACAGTCCATTCTACACACAAGTGATGACTTTCACAAAAGCATGGAGGCAAAGGTGGCCGGGCAAGATCAAGGAATTGTATCCCAAAGACACATAACCCTGGGAAATAAAGATGGAAAGGTGAGTTGGAAACAGGTTGGGGTGGAGGGAGGAGGAGGAAGAGGAAAGGATGTAATGTCAGCCTGAGGAGTTTGTACTTTATCTTAATGGGGAACTAGAAAATTTTTTAGTAGAAATTGTGCATTTGGAAGGGTATTTGGGTAGTGTGGTGAAAGATGGTTTGGAGAAGTGAGATACTGGAGGAAGGAAGGAAGAAAGGAAGGAAGGAAGGAAGGAAGGAAGGAAGGAAGGAAGGAAGGAAGGAAGGAAGGAAGGAAGGAAGGAAGGAAGGAAGGAAGGAAGGAGGGAAGGAGGGGAGGAGGGGAGGCAGGAAGGAAGACCAATTTTTAAAATTACCTGAATGAAGAAATAAGAGAAGATATCCCTAACTTACTCCTCCATGAAGGTGGGAGGTCCACAGATGTCAATATTGCACATATTTTTGGACTTTTTTCAATGTATCAATCATTTTTTCTCCTTTTTGTTCCTCTAAAAAATATTAGTTGTCATATGGAATGGCTCTGAGTGAGCAAGAGGGAAAAGGATACTTGGTAATTATGGTGATATGAGAAATGGAAAATATTAATAAAAACATCAAAAAACCAAAAAGAAAAAAGAAGAAATTATTTTAGACCAAGTTAGAATTAATGAAGGTTTGAATTTGGGAGATAGAAGTGAGAAAAGAAAGGAGAAGACAGAGGCAAGAAATATTCTGGAGACAGAATGGGCAGATTTTGCAGCTAATTGGGTATCGAGGATGAGGGAATGTGAGAGTCAAAGATTTCTCTCCGGTTTTGAGCCAGAAGTATCATCAACACAAATACCGAAGCTGAGAGGTGGGGCAGGTTGGTGGGGGGACCATGATGAGTTCCTTTCTGGATTCTTGGTGGAAATGCTTCTAGGCCCTCTAGATGGAAATGTTCAATAGGCATTGGAGCTCAAGGGATAGATTTATAGATCTGAGAACCATTCTTCTAGAACTCATGCTAGCAAATATTATTACTAAAAGAGAAAGGGGTGAAAATACAGTACAGAGTCAGGGGTAACCCACACTTAGAGGGTGGAAGTGAAGAATGAGAAAGCCTGTCATACGTATAAGAGAAAAGCAGGAAAGGGTAATAGCTTGGAAACTAAGGATGGGAGAAGATATCAAGGAAGAGTAAAGCCTAGGATACACTGTCAAATGCTGTGTAAGCATCAGTGATGATGTAGGCTGATGGAAGGACTGAGATTTGGCAATTTAGGGGTCATTTGTGACTTACATCAAAAAGAGAAATTTTAGTAATGAGGAGATAAAGATATTGAGGGTTGAGGAATGAACGGGTGGTAAAAAAGTGGAGACAGTAACATTCCAGAAATTTACCAATAAAAGGAAGAAGACTATTGGAAGAGAGATAGGTTAAAAAATTTGTATATTATATATATCTAGAATTTATATATCAAATCTACATGTTATATATTATATTATATTAATATCTATATATTTTATGTGTGTTTAAATGGAGAAGTGCTAACACACACACATATATGCCTTACTGTATTCCAGGCATTTTGCTAATCATTTTACAAATATTATCTCATTTGATCCTTACTACAACCTTGGGAGGTAAGTGCTGTTATTAGTCTCATTTTATTGATGAGGAAACTGAAGAGTACAGGTGAAATGACTTGCCCACTGTCACAGAGCTGGGAAGAAGGCCAAATCCAAACTCAGGTCTTCCTGATGGAGCCAGTAGAGAGGGAGAAGGGAAGGTGGAGAGGGTGAGTGACTGGTGGATTAAGTCCCAGGGGAGACTATGTGGTCCATATCAGAGGTAGATATGAAAAATGACAGGGAAAGACTAAGCCAAGAAATGGGTAGAAAGGTCTGTCATCTGATCTAAGAGTGAAATCCAAAGCACCTGTCTATTAAGATTGAATCAAGCTAGTTTAGGCAATCAGGCTGTACCTGCAACTGAGTTAAACCATAATGGAACTGTACTTAAGAACTCTCCATAGAGTGTAGTGACTGGGGATTTTAACCTTAGCAGCTGACTGACTGTACTGAAGGAGGCACTACAGAGAAGTACAGTGAAAATAGTGCTGGCTTTGGAGTCAGAGGGCATGGGTTCAAATCCTAACTTTGACTCTTATTAACTATTTAACTAGCAAATCACTTAAGCTGTCTGGACTTTAGAGGATGCTGTAAAATGAGAGGGTTACATCAGGTGACTTCTAAGCTTCCTTCCAGCTCCAAATCTAGAATCTTGCATTCCTAATAAAGTCAAAAAAGAGGGACAAAATCCCAAGAATAGATGTTTGGGAGAGAAAAACTTTCTAATTCTTTTTTGGGGGGAAGTGGGGAGAAGGGAAAAGGATATATATCAAATATGACCCAAATGACCAGAAATGCCTAGAAACTTTCTCTTGGTGATGGGGGTGGAGGAAATATCTCAGCTCTATTTTATCGCATCATGTACCCCCATAGTGTCAAACTCAAATACAAATGGGGCCACTAAATAGTACATAATAACCCCTCCAGGTTGCATATTGACTTTGGAAACTACACATTCATACTACTGTTGTGTTTTTGTTTATTTAGTTAAATATTTTTCAATTATAATTTAACCTGGTTCAGGTCACACTCAGATGTTTGTAGGTCTCATGCAGCTAGGGAGTCACTGTGTTTGACTCCTCTAATATATGCACAACTTTGCTAGTGAAGACATTGTTCTAAATTATAACAAACCTATCAGGTCCCAGATTAACATCATTAGTCATCTATTGGGGGACTTGTAATTTTGTTAGCTGGGGTTCACTCTCTACCTGTGCCAATCATAATTCCTTGGTACTTCATACTTGGTGGATGTTTGAGAAATTTCCTGACCAAGCAATGCATCACCCCACACTTAAGTTGGGTTTGAGCCTCCTAAACTTCAGGTAAATTGGGGTATTCATAATGAAAGTATTTCTAGCTTGGCAGGCCCCACCAGCCTTTGCTGTCCACTCACATAGGCTCTGGGAACCCAGATTCACCTATATGATCCGATGAAGCATCAGAAGAGACTCAAATGGAGAATTAGTCTGTTAAGAATACATAAACAGATCAGGTAAAAGAAAAATCACCGCTTGAAAGAGGTTACTGATCCTCATCAGAAGATATGCACAAAGTCAAATGAGATAGCAGGAACAGCACTTTGCAAAACCTTAAAATGCTTTATCCATGTTAGCTACTGTTATTATATACAGGAGCTGCCTTGATCCAGGGATATCTGTAACATTGCTGACTCAAGCAAGGGCAGAGGCCAGGCACCGGAAAGCTTACTTGGTGACATTCACCTATGACCTCCAACATGGTGCCAGCCTTAGCAGGCTAGATCCATTAAAGCTTGGAATGCCTGGGAGCTGAGAATGTCCTTGTCCTCTTGTAAGCTTAAGGCCGCAGCTCAGGCAGGCAGCCCAGTCCCAAAGGAACTATTCTGGGGAATGGCTGTGTTCTATGCTGTTTAGGAGGACAACAGGGTAGGGTAGGCTATGGCTAGCCTTCCTGTTCAGAATAGAAAGCCTTGCCTTTTGTCTATATCATCAATTCTAACAAACTAAAATCAAGAGAGAGGCCAAAGATTGAACAAACCCTGTTGTTCCTGACTTGAACCTTAGAGGGGATCTATCAGGGCAGTCACCCTTAAGGTATGTGTATATATGTGTGTACATACATGTGTACGTATATGTATGTATAGACATGTATATATATACATACAGGCAGCATAGAATAATGATAGGTTTCTCATGTGAACCTCACAACTCTGAAAGGTAGGTTTTATTAACATCCCATTTTACAGATAAGGAAATTGAGGTTGAAAGAGGTTAAGAGGTCACAATGCTAGTAAGTGTCTGAGGTAGGATTAGAACTCAGATCTTCAGTCCTCCTAACTCCAAAGGCTATCTACTGAATCATGAGCTGCTCTAAATAGTGGCTAAAGATACTATGTGTTAAGAAGAGCCTGGTTTAAGTCCTACCTCTGACATACTGTTACATGACTCTGGGCACATCCCTTAATCTCCCAATGGGTCAGAGAGCTCTCCTCAATTCTAAGTCATAGACAAATGGCCAAGAGGGAGTTTCCTCGTGAAGAATTCCTTACACCAATGAGACCCTAGGTCTGATCCAAATATAGAGGCATGCAAACATATCTTGTTTCTGTCTTTCTATATTCATTGCCTAACACAGTGCTTGGAGCATAGTAGGTATTTCATAAATGTGTATTGTTTGATAGATTGATTGCTTATTATGGTACCATAACCACTGGGTTTGCAAAGACAAAATCAAAATTATCTCTACCCTCAAAGAGCCCTTCTGTTGAAGAGTAACATATAAACAAGTAAGTAAATATAAATATGTATGTATGCAGTATGTATAGGTATGTGTGTATTTATATATTATGTATGTGTGTATATATGCTTGGTGTATATTCACATACACACAAACAAAATGTGGGGGAATCTGGGGTCTAACCTAGAGAGGCTTCATGAAGGAAGTGTCATGAGCTGCATTTTGGAGGACAGAGAGAAGGAGGAAGCACATTCCAGGCACTAAAGACAAGAAGCACAGAGATATGAAGGTAGAGAATGAAATGTCATGGTCAGCAAACAGCTTTTAGACAGTTTGGATGCATCGATTGTGAATGTTCGGACCTGATATTACAACTTTGTCTAGGAACTTTGCTAGGGAAACTCCCTCCATGCATGCACAACAACTCAGCAATAGTTTGTAGACTAAGTCTTGCTTCAGAACACCGAGAGGTTAGTTATGTAACTTGCTCTTGCTCACAGAGCCAGTTAGCGTCACAAGCCAGACTTGAACTCAGGTCTTCTTAACTCCAGAGCTAGAGATCTTTCATTGGCTGAGATACTGTGGCAAATCAACCAGTCGTTGCTGCTGATAGGTATGAATATCAAAGACAGGAATGCTACTCATAAGAGGGGAGACCCCTGACCCTATCTCCATAGCTTACATTTTGCTCTGGCTTAAACTCATTTGTAGCAAAGCCTAAGAAGATGTTAAGGATCCAGGAGCCTCTACCCCTAAATTAGCTAGTTCTTCAGAATGGAAGGCTTTGATCTCTTCTCTGTCTGGGTTTGTTAGCTGAGTAGTGCCTGTGACTAAAGATCCACTAGCCTTTTTCTGGGCTAACAGATCTTCAGTCAGAATGGCTATATTGTAGGAGATTGATACTGAGATGTCTTGTCTGGCCTTAAAGAATTAAGCTGAGAAAACAGTGCTGGAGAAGGGTAGTTGAGGCACAGAGTTCCATTCAGCAAAGACCAGCAGGAATGCTTTACTGTACTGAAGCAGGTACTCCAACCCCAGTGCAGTGACATACCATATTGCCAAAGGTGTTTCTCTAGTACTCTGAGGTCCCCCTTCACAAGACTTCTCACATGTGGGCCCCTCAAGGAAAATCTCCTTTCATGGTGCTTGTATTTGTGGAATAGTATGCCCTAAGTTTATGGAGTAGGTAGGGAGAGAATGTTCCATTGCAAATCTTACTCCTTATATTTAGTGAAATGCCTCTGTTTTGAACTTAATTAATATATAATTTTTAATTGTTAATTCATACCTTAATGAATTCATTTATAATGTTTCTTTTGGCTAACTATAGAAAAAAGAAACACTCTGAGCCCTCATTTTGAATGGACATTGATCCAGAGAGTACCTTAAACTTAGGGTAACAATTCTGAGGGCTCCATATATGAGAAGAGGGTGTCTTGGCTGCTACATGCATTCATACACACATCCTTTAATATGTATGCTGTGAGAGTAAGGACATCAAAATGCATAGGACACTGGCCTTAGAGTCAGAAAGACTTGGGTTCTCATCCTGCCCCAGAACTCCCATACTGATGATAGATTCAGAGCCCGCAGGAAGCTTTCTAAAGCAGAAAGTACAAGCACACTGCCCATTTACATCAGTGGAAAGCCTTTCCATATCAAATGCTCTCCACAACTATGAAATCATATATCTAGGTCACTAAAATAATGTAAAAGTCACATATGGTCAGTAGAGATGACAGAGTTTGTTTTCAAGAGACAGAAAAAATGGGAGAAAGAGACAGAGACAGACAGAGAGAGAGAGAGAGACAGAGAGAGACAGAGAGACAGAGACAGAGAGAGAAGAGAAAGAGAAGAAAAGAAGAAAAAGAAGAAGCAGGAGGAGAAATGAGATTTAGGAGGTGCTCCCTATAGCATCCCCCTCTAAGTCATTCACTGCCTGTAGCAGGAACCCCAGCAAAAGTTACATTCAGCATGATCACTTAACCCCTGAAGTCTGTCGCTGGAGATAGCCTAGGGATTCATGACAAGCCTGTATGGAGGAACATGCATCAGTCCTATTGTTTAGTTCTGTGAGAAAATGGTCTAACAACTGATGGGCCATGTTTGGGTGGAGTAGCGCAAAAATGAAGATACTAGCTCTCTGGATCCTATTTTGAGAGGATATAGAATGTACTTTTGGGGCAACCAATTCTTGGTATCTAAGAAGGCTGACCTAAGGACCTAAAACCCACCTGGAGACAGAACAAAGGTTGGCACATCCCAGTCTCTAACCTATCTTTGTATCCCCAGCACTTAGCCCAGTACCTAGCACATAGTAGGTGCTTTATAAATGCTTAGTGACTGATAGACCACTAAAGGCCACTAGAGGCCAACCTAGAGTGATATGCAGCCTATAAGAATTTCCAGAAACAGGTCAGAAAAAGTCTCTTAGTAGATATCCTTATCCTCACTTCCCAAAAGAGGGAGGAAAAAAGCCCAACCAGAAACCTTCTATCCATGGTACCAAAGGGTCCAAAGTGGTAGCCTAATATGACACAAAAAGATAATCTTTTGGATTCTGCAGTCTAAGGAGATGAAGTGTGGTATGGTGGAGAGAGCACTGCCTTCAGAGTTAGAGCTCCTGGGTTCAAAGCTGGTCTTTGTTACTTACTTGAGTGACCTTGGGGAAACTCTTGGGGACTCAGCAAATCACTCTGCTACTTCATCTATAAAATGGAAATAACGGTATACATCCTCTTTACTTCACAGGATTGTTGGGAGGAAAACACTTTGTAAACCTTTAAGTGGTATATAATGTCTTTCTTGGAATAGAGGTAAAGAGAGAAAAGGAGGAAATTCAGATGTAATAGAAATGACAAAGTCCCTGGTGGTTTTTTCTTTTTTTTGGTTGTTTAGAGATTTGTAATTAACTGATGGATGGGACAGGCCTTCTGTCCCATCAGAGATCAGTTTCATAGGTTTTTGATACAAAGTGGATCCTGAAATTAGGTCTTCTCCACTAGTCCCATCAGACTCCTACATAGGGAAGGCCAGCCTTTCAGACCATCTCACCCATGGGAGGCCCAGGTCTACCCACTGCCCAGGCCCAATTTACTCTTGATAGATTATAGCCCCTAGAATTATCAGGGATTGTGCCTGGTGAGTAACTTTCAACTGTTTAGTCCTATGGTGAACCTATCCTGTTTTCTTTAGATTTCTGGATAGGGTAGGAATGGAACCGTGCCTGATGAGGAAGCTCCCTTTACTGAGTCAGGTCAGCATCTTCTCTGCAATTAGTAGTTTCAAATAGTTCCTAACACTGAGTCCCAGGGCATGAAGAGGTTATGTTTAGAGGCAAGATTAGAATCCAGGTCTTCTTGGCTCTGAGGAAGGGCTCCCTATCCACTACCCATGCCGTCACTCCTGGATTCTGGAAGCCCAAGCAATAATCCAAGAGGGTCCCTTTCCCTTGGCAAAATAAAAAGATCTTCAAAGGAAAATGGTGCCTTCTTTTCTCCTGCTCCTTGTTTACTTTCAGAATAATATTTATTCCCAGGCAACAGGCTGTTTAGGTAACAATTTTCCAGAACGTTCTATCTTTTTGGAACTCTCTTTTGTCATTTGATGGTATTCTTGTGGGGTAAGATATGCACATACACACACACAAGAGTGTGTGTATTTCTGTTGTATATGGCTTCCCAAAAGTCATGTATACACATACACATACACACATGCACATATCTATATGCAACTTTTGGAACACCTTGCATAACAGACATATACATATACAATGTACACACACATGTGCATATATATATATGCATACATAGAGTAAGGTAAAGCATATTTTTAATGTATTCTATGTGCAAAAATTATATAGAATCTACTATAATACTAACACTTCTCATTTCTCCACACTAATGTCCCATCTCAGGTCTCCATGCCTTTGTGCAGGCTGTTCCCCATGCCTGGCACGCCTTCCCTCCTCACCTCAACCTTCTAGAATTCTTACTCTTTTCAATGCTTATTTCAGTGCTGCTGCCTACAGGAAGTCCATCTGGATCCCTTCAGTTGCTAGTGTCCTCCTGAGTCCTCTTCTCTCCTGATTAGCTTGCATATATTTTACACTTAGTTTCATATATATATATATACACATATACATACATATATACACATATATACATATACATATATGTTGTTTCCAATGGACAGAATGTATGCAAGGAAAGGGACTATTTAATGTTTGTTTTTGTATTCTCAGGTCCTGGCCCAATGCCTTGAAAATGGTAGGTATTTAATGAATTCATTGCTGAATTGGATTGAATAACTCCTATTATTCTACTGTTTTAAGACTTATAAAACATTCTCCTCACAGTAATATTATGAGACAGGTGGTTGGATCATAGATTTAGAGCTAGAAGAGCTTTGGAGGTTATCTAGTCCAACTGAGGCCCAGAAAGGTAAGTGATTCATCCAAGTTCACATTGGTGAATTTTTGGAAATCTCTTTTGTCATTTGGTGGTATTCTTGTGGGGTAAGATATGCACACACACACACACACACACGTACACACACACACACACACACACACACTCAGAGTTTATGTGTTTTTGTTATACATAGTTTCCCAAAAGTCGTGTATACATACACATATATATCTATATGTAACTTTTGGAACACCTTGCATAACAGACATATACATATATAATGTACACACACACACACATATATATATATACATATACACACACACACATATATATACATATATATACACACACACACATACATATAGTAAGGTAAGGCATACTTCTTATGTATTCTATGTGTAAGAATAATACAGAATCTGCCATAATACTACTTAGGTTATGAATACAAGTCCTGTGATTCTTACTTCAGCAGTCTAGCCAAGGCATCACACCATATAAGGCTTAGTCTTCTCATTTTAAAGATAAACAAACTGAAGCTCCTAGAGGTCAGATGGTTAGCCTAAGATCTTACAGCTTATAGGTTCAGTCAGTTGTTTGGAGGCAGAATGTAAAACTAATTTTCTAGATTCTAGAGCCAACTATTCTTTCCAAAACAGCAAGGATCCTATGTTTGGTATTGAGGTGTATCCTGGTCATTTTCAACAGATTTGCCTTAATAATTTGGATTCATCTACTAAGAAAATTAGTTATCATTCTCTGAATATAAATTAATTAATGGTTGAAGAAGTGACCTAGAATTAGACAGGGTTCGGTTGACAATCCACACCTAGGTAATTGAGAATTTACAGAATCTTTCCTGGAGGAGCCCAAAAGGGCCCTGGGTAATACACGCCATTTTGAAGAAAAGAGAAACTTACCCATTTCATATTTTTTTATTTCATCTCTGAACCTTAATTTCAATAGCTGAAAGCACTTTTTCAACAATGCTGTGCTAGGCTTTGTAAAGGCTAGAAGTAAATGGGGCAAATATGAATTTATATGTCCAGAAAGGATTGTACACTCCTCAACATTCCAGCCTGGGGGTTCCAAAGGTTCAGCACTGGACAGTTGGCATCATTCTGTTTACCATGGGTTAGGCAGAAAGGACCTACTGACTTGGGGTAATGGGTCCACATACAGGAATAGAAGGGCTCTGATTAACATTTGTACATTAATTTCCAGGGAAACTGAGAACCCTTAAAAAGTCATAGCCAGTTGAATTATTCTTGTATTCTTTTGTCTTTCTATCTCAAATGATTATGCATGGAAACCTAATGTAGATCAACCACCAACCTAGGACTGATCAAATGCCCATGCTTTATTTTCAACAACTACCTTTTGGGGTGTCTTTGGAGAATGTTCAAGCAGGTATATTCAAGAAAGGGTTAAGGAATATGGATTCATCACTGGTGAACACCATGTGCTGGGAAGTTACAAGTGAGAAGGACTTCCATGAAAATTTCACTGTCACTGGGAAACATCTTTTAGGAGGTTCTCTGGACTTAGAGACTCTAATAAAATACTCAATATCCACTCATTGCTATTTTTAAAATGGTGTGTACAGTTTTTATCTCATGGCTCTTATTAACTACTGTAATTGTGTGAATTAAACTATCTCAGAAAGGTGTTAGGTACCCCTTTATAGTTATAGATTAGCTTTTTAATGATAGCATCCACACTAAGTGTAGCTAACTTTGATGAAGTGACTTTTTCAAAGTTGGTAGGAAAATATTTAACGTAATGAAATGATGAGTCAGAGAAAAAAAACCAAAAAAGGAATATATAGCTAAATAATGCACCTTATTTTTTTTTTTTAGCCACATCTGACTCATGACAGATTATATATTCTACTAAGTTCAAAGTTTCCTCTTACAAAGGGAGTTTTATGAAACAACTCTTCTCCAACCCGTTTTACTTCAATTGTAGTACCAGGTTTTGGAGTTTAAATCATTAACAACCTCTGAGTGAACTTTTATCCAAATGACTGCAAGTCACAAAGAGAACACTTCTCTTTCACCAAGTGCCTTTTGTGCCTTAGTGAGACCCAGTTCTTTTCTCTTTTTCCCCTTTATGTCTGTCTTTGAAGAAAGATGTGTGATTTGTAAAGTAATGAAAGTATGTATCAGTTAATGAAAACTGCTATATTGGGTTCATAATGCACCCTGGAATTGCTTCAGGGTAAAGCTTCCTTTACCTGCATTAGAACAGGAAAAAAAGTAAATTTCCCAAGTCAGGATTGCTGTGTGCTCTGTAGAACTATCATGTAGCAGTTAAAGCAGCCATTAGGGGTGACCTAATCTTATTTTTCCCCTTTGTCAAGGACTTATAATTTCCATTTGGGCAGCATTTTTCAGTATTTAACTCCTCTGGGGATTTCAAAACTGGTCACTTATCCCAGCCACATAGTGATTTATTTCACCATCTATTTTGTTTGTCCTTAATTTTATTTTTTACTGCGGTTTTTTTTAGGGTGGGTGAAAGGTGGTAACCCCAAGAATTTTATGGTGGATTTTTTTAGGGATGTCAGGATCCTGAAATATTGGGAGAGGCAAAGAAAGAAGCTGATAATTTTACAGACCTAAGAGAAAAAAATCAATTTCTATTAAAAAAAAAAAACTGTACTGGTAAGAATGAATTAATCGTTGTTTTAAATAAAAGAGTGAAAAAAAACTTTTTTTCTTCTGCTTTCAGATCGGTGAATAGCGGGATAAATCAGAAGAAGCACATCCTACCCCCGCAAGCACCCCCTTACCCCCTCGTTCTTTTCAGCAGAGCGCTAGCAAATCGGTGTCTAAGTACGCCCTGGGAGCCTGGGGGGCACCTTCCTCTTTGCTCTGCCTCCGAGAGCATGAGTGAGTGTGTGTGAGTGTGTGTGTGTGTGTGTGTATGCTTCTTGCTTTCGCCCTCTTTCTCCCTTTCAGCCTATGCTACAGAGAGAGAGAGAGAGAGAGAGAGAGAGAGAGAGAGAGAGAGAGAGAGAGAGAGAGAGAGAGAGAGAGAGAGAGAGAGAGTGAGTGTGAGAGAGAGAGAGAGAGAGAGAGAGAGAGAGAGAGAGAGAGAGAGAGAGAGAGAGAGAGAGAGAGAGAGAGAGAAGAGAGCGAGCTGTGAG
Organism: Bettongia penicillata ogilbyi; assembly: GCA_023548195.1. Lineage (NCBI taxonomy): Eukaryota > Metazoa > Chordata > Mammalia > Diprotodontia > Potoroidae > Bettongia > Bettongia penicillata. The sequence continues at coordinate 9,210,775 of JAJHZJ010000024.1, forward strand.
CTCGGCTGCTGCCGCTGCTGCCCTTTGATCCCTGCATTAGTGTTAGGGGCTTGGAGACACACAGAGAGCGGCCATAGACACCGCCGCACCAGGGCTCATTATCTACCCCACACATAACACACACAAGCATAGGACCCACACATACACACAGACACCACTAAGCAGATCCATTGAAGAATATATACGATCGGGGACAAGCCAGGTGCACGACCAAAAAAAAAAAAAAAGGAGGGGGGGAGAGGTTGGAAAGGAAAAAAAAAGAAAGAAAAGAAGAAAACCCCTCTTCTGGCTACAGGAGACCAGCTTCAACCCACTGCCCAGGGCTGCGAGAAGGGATTCCCCCTGCTCTGCTCTCTCCCGGCTCCCCGCCTGCCTCGCCTGCCGCTGCCCGGGTCTGCCTTGGTGCCCCCACGGGGGTTTTATTTGATCTCCCATTACCCAAGGAGGAGAATGTGAGAAAAGGGGGAAAATGCCCAGGAGGAAGCAGGAGCAGCCCAAGCGCCTTCCCTCACGTAAGTCATCCCTTCCCCACCTCCTCCCGTGCCATTTTCTCGGCCCCCCCCCTCTCCCCTCTGCAGCCTCCTCCGTTGTTTTCTGCATTAGTTTAGGGTTACAGAGGTGAAGCTGACAAAGACACAGCCTGGGTTATTCCTCTCTTAGGTCTGTGCTGAGGCAGCCATGTTGGTGATGATCAGCCCTGTGCCCTTTCTATTCTCTCTCTTTTTTTCTTTCTCTCGCCCCCCTCTTTTTTTTTTTCCCCTGGCGATCGTGTTCTCTCCTCCCCCCCATCCCTTCTCTGTGCCCCTCCTGGCTCCGGGTAGCGGGTGGGAGGGGGCAAGAGCAGGAAGGGGGAGCCCTGTGGATGCGGGGGGGGGGTTATTCTTTCTTGGGGGGTGGGAAAGGTTGGAGTCGTTAAAAAAATTCCTGGTGGCTCTCTCCGGTGCCCAGGGGCGCGGGGTGCTGGGGCAGGGCGGAGCGCAGAGGGGGGACAGGGGGCAGGGATGGTGCTGGGGGGGATGCCTGGCGCGGGGGTGGGGGGGGCAGCAGCGCGGTCGGTCGTGTCTGGTACAGAATCAATCGCGAGGTCCGTCTCCGGCTAAAGGTTGCGCCTGGGTTGGTCGGCCCAGGAGCCGCGGGCGGCGGCAGCCGGAGGAGGAGGAGGAGGAGGAGGAAGAAGGGAGTCAGGGGGAGGGCGAGGCGGCGAGCGGCTGAAGAGGGTGTGGGGGCACCCCGCGCACACATAGACACACACACCCCGCTGGGGCGGCTGCTGCCACCGCTGTTGCGGTGTGTGGTGGAGGTGGAGGTGGCAGGGGTGGGTGTGGGTGCCTAGGGTTGGGGGGGGCGCTAGTGCCGCCGCCGCTGCTGCAGGGCACGGAGGTCTGACTGGTGCCAGGGGTGAAGGTGGTAGGGGACTGGCGGATGGTGGGCGCAGCCGGAGGGACTGGAGGAGGCGAAGCGAGTGGATCGTGGCATGCGAGGTCCCTGCAGAGCAGAGCCGAGTGGAAGGAGGAGGGAAGGAGGGGAGGGGAGCCGAGGGAGGCAGGGATCCTGGCCGCAATAAAATGCAGGGTCAGTCGGATCAGACTGAGCCAGCCTAGAGTCGGGCTTTTAGCGCTGCCCCCCCACCCCCAGACTAGAGCAGAGTCCAGGACTAAGTGCATCACAATCTCCAGCGCCTGCAGGCAAGGCAGCCACACACTCCTCTCCCTGACACGACCTGGTCCCCCTTCCCCTCCTCCACCCGGCGCCCCCTCCCGCCCTTCCTCCTCCTCCTCTTTTCTTTGAAACACTGTTAACTCCCCCTACTCGCACCCCTCCATCCCCGGCTTTCTCTCCTTCCCAACTTAGCCCCCCACCCCCCCCATCTTTCTTGGCTTTTGCATTTAAGTGCTAGGAGATGCTAAAAGTGAAGGAGGGAGAAGCAACTAAAAATATCCCCCCCGGGGCGGCCGCCGGGCTTCGTGAATGTAGGGAAGGAGGGGGCAGGGGAAAAGGCGTGGGGCGGGGTGACTGGGAGGGAGGGGAGGAGGGGACTCGGGAGGAGCCGAAGGGAGGGGTTCGGGGGGGAAGGGGAAGGGTCATTTTTGCTCTGCTTCCCCCTTGCCCCCCCAGCCCCTCAGGGCAGAGCGCGGGTTCGCTGCCCTCGCCGGCCCAGCCCGGAGCTCGGGGGAGAAGAGCGGGGCCGAGCCCCAGTGCCTATGTGTCAGAGAGACGTGGTCGGTCACCTGAAGTTCATGGAGGGTGGGGGAAGGGTTAAGGTTATGGTGTCTCCAGCTCCGGCTCAGTGTGTGTGTGTGTGTGTGTGTTTCCGCTGCAGACTGGGAGTGCGATCGATCACCCCCTCGCGAACCAGTGGTGTTGGTGTCTACAGGGGGAGAAGGGGGTGGGGTGGAAGCTGCTGCCCCGTCTACCCGGCGCGCCCCTGCTCCGCTCCGCCCTCCCGGACCCCGGGCCACCCAGGCCAAAGCCGGAGTGGCGAGAAATCGCACTACCGCCGGCCAGCCAGCCAGCCCAGCCGCTCCACAAATATTTCTCTTTCTTTCTCCTTCCCGGTACGCCGGAGTCGGCGCACAGGGCTCGGGTTGTGCTTTTTTTCAACCCCCCTTCCTTGGAAAAAAAATAAATAAAATTGCCCCTGTGCAGTCCTTTCTTCGTCTGCCCGCTAGAGGTTCTGAGTATAATATCACATATGTCATATATATGCACATAAAACTCAACCCACAGGCAGCCGTGTGTGCGTGTGTGCGTGTGTGTGTGTGTGTGTGTGTGTGTGTGTGTGTGTGTAGGAAAATTCGGCGTGTGCATATTTCTGTGCACTGGGTAAGGAGAGAGAAAGAGAGTTTTGTCGGCGTGCACTCCTTCCTCGCGGAGAACTTGCAGCAGCGGCCACGGCAACCCGAGTGCAGGGAAGTGTGTTTGCACATGGCTGCCTTTCTCCAGTTCCCCACAGTTTTTAAGGAATGGGTGGGAGGGGATGTGGGTATCCCTAGGTGGGAGGGAGGAAGAGTTTTCTTCCGTGGCCCCCAGAAATCCAGGGCTTTGGTCTTCCTCGAAAACTTCCCCTTGGCTTGTTAACTTGGGAAGCTTTTATGAACTTGGATGTGAATGGAAAACTGCGGGGGGAGAATTTGGTCTCCCCCACTCCCCTTTCGGAGGGGGTTTAGCCAGGGAGGGGGAGAAGAGAAGGGATTTCTCCGTATCTCCTGTGACCGAGCTGGAAAGCCAGCACACATTCTGTGTGTGGAGCATTCAGGCAGCTGCAGACTGCCCCGCTAGTGACCTTGACCCTGACCCGGTGCGACTACCCTCGCTGTCTCTGAGGACTGGGAGGAAATTCAGTCTCCATTTTAGCTCGCTCACTGGTGGGCCTGTCTCCTGTGCATTTGTGGCTGGTGATCGTTAGGTTTGGGGAGCTGCCTCTCGCACCCCGATCTTTAATGAACACTGTGATCCACTCCCTTTAAAAGTACACTCTCCCCCTACTCACCCCCCCCACCCCCCCGGGTTAAAAAGCCAACGTTTGCTGAGGAATCTGTTACCTTTTGGATGCATTGTAAATGTTCGTCCAGTTCTTAAAGACCAGGCTTAATGGGCAAAGCTTTTCCACTTACCTTTGCTTGGAATGGGTTTTTGTTGATACTTTCTTAGTGTAGTTTTATATACGTTTTGGAAGCAATTTGTTTTTGAGCTAAGAGGTATTTCTAGGCAAATGATTGTATTCTGCAATTCAGTCTCAACTGTAAAACGCAACTAAGTGTTTAGTGATGCCTGGGAAACTGTTGCAGCGGTTTGGGGATATAATAAATATTGACTGTTGGTAAAAATTAGTGTTAATGTGCATTTAATGTGAAATATTATGTTCTCAGGTTCTTTCTTACCGCTAAAACTGATTCTTTTGAGGAGGTAGTAATCTGTTTTCTTGTCCCCTAAGTAAACAGTTCTTATGTATTCCATCAAAAGTTAAGGAAAAGTTATGGTCAGCTCACCAATTAAAACAGTGCTGGTAGAATTTATATACCAAGTTTTCAAGATGTTACTGAATGCGGTGAAAACTTTCAAACTGATTCTAAAAAGAGGGGGGCTTAAGTATTGTCTGGGAGAGTTTTTGCAACTGATTTCAAAGAACTTGGGCTTTTTTTTTTTTTTGGTTAGGAATCACTAAAGACCGATCAGCAAGAAAATCTCAACACAAACAAAAGAAAAAATTAGAACCAGTGAGCAGTCTCCAAAGTCTCTCTCCTCCCCCTACCGAAAAAAAAAATTCTAAATTGAATTTTAAAATCCTGACAAGATGAAAAGGTAGTGAGGTTGTTATTAGATAAAAAAACATGCTAACAAAGATAGTTTGAGGCAATTGATTCTAAGCACTTTTCAGATTTTAAAAGTTCTATAATTTGCGTTAATATTATTACTTTATCATTCAACTTGTTGAGTCTGTTTCTTTGAACAGATCTAAGAAATCATAGAAATCTCAGAGTCTGGGTCTGGAAAGTTCTCTGCACAAATATTGCAGTATTCAGTGGTGATCTTTGTCTGTAAGATGACAGGGCTGAAATATGCAGTTTTGGACAGACAGTTAACAAACCAGAATGTGGTCCTTGGAAGCCCAGATTAGTTTAGCCCTTAGTTATCTTTTATTGAGTGTGGACCTCATGGCCTGAATTGGAGGTTAGGACTGGCCCCAGACTCCCCAGGAATTCCCTTAATCAGGGACCAGCTTCCATATGTTAGATGGTACTCTCACCCAGATCTACACCCATGGGGACTGAGTCTAAGTCATAAGTTTCTGTGATTGGCTCTCTTCTACCTTTTCCCTCCCTCCCTCTAACCTAATTGTTATACTTCTGGTTTGTATATTAGGGCAATTATTCACTCCTGGGTTCCTGAAATGACTTGTTTTGGCTTCAGGATATAGGCCTAGTACACCACTGAGAACAAAGTAGGCACCCCCCAAAATTGAAGGGTGATTCATTCCTCCTGTTTGTAGAGCATTTGGCAAAACTTATCCGAGGAAGGGTGTTTGGCCTGTCCTTGTTTGGTGGCAGCTTTTAAAATTCTACTTGGACTAAGTCTGTTTTTCCCTAGGCTAGACTTGGCCTAGAGCAGTAATTGTCCTTTTTTATATGAGTAGAAAGCTGTTACTGCTGGTGGCATTTCTGTGCTGGGAAAGTTCTTATCTTCTGAGTCTACCAAATTCTCACTTAGGTAGCCTAGGACAGTCTCTTGCTTCCCATCTCTAAATGGCACATTTAAAAAATGCCAATCAGTCTGTCATCTTGCCTTGAGAACAGAGATTTAAAAAAAAAATTCTATCTCCAGTATATAGCACAGTGCTTGCCACATAGTAGGCACTTAATAATACATGCATGTCGATTGATTGATTAGTAGGGGTAGGAATGAACCCTGAGTTGATTTCTCTTTACATCCAATAGCATCTTTATTCTTGACTCTGCTCTTTAAAGATTATATTTGGAATTTGAGGAGCTGAGTTGAGGTTCTGGCTCGAATACAGCTCTGCTCACTGTGACTTGGTTCATTTACCTCTCTGAGCCAAAGTTCCCTCAACTATAAAATGAGGGGGTCTCTGAAGGCCCCTTTTAAGTCTGTTCTAGAATTCATAGCAGCTTTAACTCACACATAAACTTGGATCACTGATATCCTTATTACCACAGTTTTGTCTAATGCCTGTTCCTAGTGGAGAACAAGAAGGGAAAGTTAATTTTTTTAAAAATGCAGGTTTTAAAATACACTTGTGTTGTTTACTCAGTCATGACTACAGGATATATAGTATGCTTTGGGACTTGACTTCTCAGAGAGATCTTATTTTTCGAAGGACCTAAGGCAAACCAGGAGGTAAAAATACTATAGAAATAAAATGAGCCCCTATTTAGGAATAGAAAGACATGCTTGTCTGGAGGCCTGAGTCAGGAAAGCCTGGGTTTGAGTCCTGCCATTGGCTCATAAAAGTTGTGTCCCACTAAGTCATAGCAAGTGACTTCATCTCTCACCCGGTCCAGACTGCTCTCTAAGATAACGTATGAGTTCCCCAAACTGATGAAATCACAAGTTTGAAATAAATATATAAGGAAGGCATAGCACTACTGGACAGACACAAAACTTTGTTTTGCTTCCTATTTCTTATTTTCCATTTTTGCAGGGTCCAAACTAACTGAATGATGTTGGCAAGAAATGTTAATTTTGAGTCTTCACAGAGTAAAATGTTGCGTTGTCTCTGGTGATCCCAATGAATAGCAGTGTGGGTTGAGGCACTGGAATGATCTATGGACTCTCCACCTGAAAGAATATTTATATTTTCTTTATTTTTAAAAACATAACAGAGACAGCAAAGGATCCAAGATTAAATGAGAGAAGCCGCTCATAGTCAGAGTCATCCTAATACTTCAAAATAGTTTCTAATAAAAAACATTGATTTCTAATTTCTTACCCAGTTACAGTCATCACACCCTGAGAATCACACTGTTGGTGTGAGTTGACAAGTCTTTCTGTACAAAGCGCTAATAAATCACACTGGTAAAGCATAAATTGGACAGCCCTAGGCCAGTGCTAAAGCTCATGGTGCCATTTAGGATTTTAGAAGCTTTGAGTGACATCTATTAGTAGATTTCTAAGGGAGGTGGAAAAGCTCTGTCTCTGGAGACATGTAAAATTAGATGGATGGCCTGGAGAAAACAACCCCACGTACCTCAGACCTGTCCTGAGTCAACAGGGTGACCAAGCAGGCATTTTTCTGAGGTTATAAATTTGTTTAAAGTACTAATACAGGTCATTTTAATCTCAATGTAGTTTTCTATTGTTCAAGCACCTGAGTGCTGGTAAAACACCTACTATGTGTCAGACACTGGTGGGCAAGGGGATACTGATATAAAAAGGAATGAACAAATGTCTGGCTCTGGACTGGATAGCTTAGATGGTTGAGCAGGCTGTGGATGAGATCAGTGACATGGGTTGAATCCTTATAAGGACCCGTTTCACCCAAGAGGACAGTTCTGTTCCTTGTCCAGAGTCTGAGTAGTAATCCTGGCTAGCCTAATTGTTCCTTTGGTCACAAAGGAGACCTGGTGTGAGGTTGTGGCTGATAGCTCTGGATAAAGATTCTCCTACTGGAAAAATCCCATTGACTCTTAGCCTTCCAGTGGTGATCACTGATGTTGTCGTGGATCTCCCATTCATGAAGGAAGGCACTTCCATTCTTTAGCTGCATATAGGAAAATAATTGCAGCTCCTTTGTTTCCAAAAAATCATTCCCCATCTCCTGTTTTCCATTTGTTTGCATTGAGTTGTTGGGATAGAAGATGGGACAAAATAAACATAACAGGCAGGAGATGATCTATTTTTTCTGAGTAATATATTAGTAATTTTCTGTAATTTAATCAGACCAGATACCAGAACAAGATAATGAGAAGATGACCTATGAAATAGGACTTTGGGGGAGTTAAAGATTTTCTAACCTGAATTTTTACAGGTACCATGCACTATGGTGCAGGGAGTCATACATTTGGTTTTCTGCCTCCCATTGAAAAAGAATCTAGACACAAGCCTCGTTATGACAGCTAATGCCTAGAGTCTCTTTAGGATTGCAGCTTAGTTAAGCCTCTCTGGAGTCTCACTCTATCGAGGTGTGTATTTTGTAAATAATGATCCTGTGCCCTGCTTCTGATATGCTATTTTCTGTCACCTAGTTTGCCAGGTGTAGCCCAGTAATTCATACCATTTAGGGCTAAGTGTACAAAACACTTCATGGTGCGTAGAAACTGAAATATCTACTGTCATATTTTATAAGAAAATGATGTGCAAAGGGCAGACTTCAAAAATAGCTAACAGTCCATGATGGACTCAAGTTTTCAGTCTGTCTTTTCTCTCCTTTTTATGGGCAAGCCTGGTGTTTTCATCCTATGTTGGTAAATTACATTTTTACGATATTAAAGTATAGTACCCGCCTAGATGCTGGAGGAGAGAGGTCCTGTAAGGTGACTGTTATCATTCCCCAAGGCCTACCTTTTAGGTAGACTTTCTGCAGCTGTAATGGCATTTCATAAATTAAAAGCCAGCCTCAGGGCTTGAAACTGATCCTAAGATGCATGTGCACATATTGCTAGATATCTTGTGAAAACAGCCCCCACCTACATACACACACCCATGCTGGACTGTATCTAATTTTATAAAATGTACAGTGATACATACCCACCCGTGGGTCTGAGATCAGAATGTGGCCTTTTGCAGCTCTGGCCTTTTGCAGACTGATTCAGGGTTATATTAAATGCAGCAGATTCTGCCCTTCCTAAAAAGGATATTGTTTGCCATGCCAGTCCCCCACTCCTCTTTTAAAAATACTACCACATTGTTGTAGTTCAGGAGTGCACTGACTCTTAACGGACTGGTTAGGGTTATCCAGCCTTTACCTCTCTGTTTTTTTTTAAGGAAATCTTGATTTAGTTTAGTTAAATTTATGAGCTGGATGGGCAGGACAGAGGTGGGGGCAAGGGGGCAGTATGTGCTTTCCTATAGAGTTCTGGCTTAAAAAAAACCAGACCCTAAAATAACCTCCCATTCCCATTCCCTCTGATATTTCCTAGATAGGTTAGATAAGTAGTTAGGAGACACACACATAGACATAGAGAGAGACAAACAGATCCAGAGAGATGGTGACAGAAACAGAGCTGGAGAAAGGGAGAGAGAGAGAGAGAGAGAGGGAGAGAGAGAGAGAGAGAGAGAGAGAGAGAGAGAGAGAGAGAGAGAGAGAGAGAGAGAGAGAGAGAGAGAGAGAGAGAGAGAGAGAATGACCTGAAAGAAGGTCAGAGAGAAAAACCATTTTTTCCATGATTGAGTAGCACTTTAGCTTATCCGGATTTTTGAAGAAGCTACAGTACTGGTTAGTGGAAGGCGATAAATTTTCTCAAACTATGCTTTGGTGTTAGCAGCTTTAATTTTTGTTATATGAGTGGGAGAAAGTATCACTCAGGATATTGCATTCACTCTCCTGGACACTCTCTGCTGAGTAGCATGATACTAAAGTAACAATGTAGAACTAACGTGCTTTAAGTGCACATTAAGTTTTAATTCAGTTCCATAATCCACTTTGCCATTAGTTTGCAAGTAGTTCTAACCTAGAATGTGGTTTGTGCGCTGATGTATATACAGTTTTTTGCTTTTATGCTTTATTTTTTCTTGTATTCCATTAATACAATGGATGGGAATAACCATGACCTTGAACCAATCCCTTTAACCTCTCTGAAACTCAGCTTTGGCATCGATAAAATGACTGGGCTAGATTAACTGTCCTTTGGGTTTCCTTTCAGCTCTAAACCTAAGATCCTCATTTTTTTATAATGCCATTGTTGGGGTAACTGACTAATTTAATGAAATCTACTAGGTCTGTGATTTAGTATTTAGATCCTAGTAAATTTCCTAAAGCAAACAAAAGTGAAATAATTTGCACAGTCACACAGCTATTAAGAATCAGAGGCTGTTTTTGAACTCAGATCTTCTTACCTATTAGAGCATTAAATTTTACATTATGCCAGGCTGTCGCTGTTAATAAATATAATACTGTTTTTGGCCTAGACTTATGATTTCATTGTTGTATGTGAAGTCATATTGATAAACATTTATTAAATATCTGCTGTCTTCTAGGCCCTGTGCTAAGCACCAGGTATACAAAGAAAGGGAAAAGATGGTCTCTATTTTCAAGAAACTCACTGTCTAATTGGGGGGGACAACATGAAAAATACTATGTACAGACAAGGTATATAAGGGATAAATTGGAAGCAATTAACAGAGGGAAGGCTCTAGAATTAAGAGGTATTGGGAAAGGCTTTCTATGGGAAGTGAGATTTTAGCTAGGACTTGAAGGAAGCCAGGAAAGTCAAGAGGCAGAGATGAAGGAGAACATTCCAGACATGCGTAACAGCTAGAGGAGATTCCTGGAGTTGGGAGACAGAGTATTATGTATGAGGAGTGGCAGAAAGGCCAGAAACATTGGATATATGTGTGTGTGCACGTACATGTGTGCGTGCACATGCATGTGCATGTGTGTGGCCATCTTAGGAAGGGCTTTGATCCCTAAATAGAAGATTTTATATTTGTTCCTGGAGGTGATAGGGAGTCTCTGGAGTCTGATGAGAAGGGAGGCCCATATTCGGACCAGCAATTTAGAAATATCACTTTGACATTTGACTGGAGGATAAACTATAGTGGGGAGAGATTTGTTGCAGAGACCTACCAGTAGTCTCTTGCAATAGTCTAGGCCTGAGATGAAAAGGAAGAACTCCCAGTGTGGAAAGTGCCTCTACTAATATAGCTCAGCAACTCATCTGTAACTTAAAGTTTTAGAGAATTGTCTAGACACTGAGAATTTTAAGTGCTTTGACCATAATCACACAGCTAGTACATGTCTAAGGCAGGTCTGGTACCCAGGTCTTCTTGACCCTAAAGTGGACCTTCTGTCATATTTTCTATACTGTCTATGTTATATGTGAGTGTCTATGTGTTATATGTGTATAGGACTTCCCAAAAGTAGTCTTCATGAAGTTTTAAGCTATTAAAACTATATATGTGTATATATACATATATGTGTACATGCATATATATTACAGTACATTTATGTATATACATAAACACACATACATATAATATATACTTATAACTAACTTCCTAATATAAAGTGTTACAATATAGAGTATAGACTAATATACACCTTCTTTATTAACTAACCATATTATATCAGACTCTGTTGCAGTATTTGGGATGAAGTGATTTGACCTATAATATATTTGGATCCTATAATAATGATTTAACATGGTTGTAGCTCATGTGTCTTTAACTTTTCACAGCATAGATAGAGAGGAGCACATCAATTCTCCCATTAAAAGAAATGTTTTATCTCTCGATTTGTTCATTCACTCATTGCCAAGTACTTCTTCCCTCTGATTCATTCCCAGAATTCCAATAGATTCAGACACCAAAGTTTAGGTGGCATTTCTATTTCTATTTCATGGAATTTCCCTTATCATATGTGTGTTCATCCTTCGTTGCCAAAGAAGACCATGCCATCAGAGAAATAATGACATGACTTGCACTTGACTTTGTTTTTGAGTGAGGGAGGGCTTTGCAGGTCACCAGCCTCACTTCTCCTCCAGAGACATCTGAATCTAGTGACCAGATATTCCTCAGGATGACTGGAGATAATCCAGGATGAGGCAATTGGAGTTAAGTGACTTGCCCAAAGTTACACAGCTAGTGTCTGAGGTGAGATTTGAACTCAGGTCCTCCTGACTCCTTGCACTGGTGCTCTATCCACTGCACCACCAGAAAGGGGTGGTCATCACTGGGACTGTTATATTCAGTAAAACATATATTCTATGACATGGTTCCCAATTGAGCCATGGTTTGTGGAATTGTGAGTATTGCTCCTAGAAAACCAGACCTTTGCTACTTGAAAATCCCCTGTCCTGGTCCTCTGATCTATTATATCTTATGCCTAGGAGTAAAGCTATCACTTCATAGGTGAAGCGTTTGGGTAGAGTGATCTAAGAGAACTTGCCCTGCCAGCCAGTAGTGCTTGGTTTCTCTTGGGGATTTGAGACTAGGATCTTTGACATCAGACCAGGCAAAGGGTAACAAAATGGGTCCATGTCCAATGACACATTCAGGGGTCAGAAATATCTACTCCATGTGGAGAGAACTGCCTTTCTGTAATGGCCTAGAATTATGAGTAGTTTTCTAATCCTTGCTCATTTGGCCCTGCTTGTTAACCCCGAGCAATCCTCTCTGGGCCACAGAAAACAGCTGTCTTTGGTAAGAAACAAATTGTGGCAGAACCAAGGCTTAAATAAGCTTTCCTTTTAATATGCTACCATAATTCCTCCTTTCTAGTGACAAAGAAACAACAAATACTAGTTTTTTTTTGAGTTCTGATCTGGCCTCAAGTAAAAGGAGAATCAAAATAGAGTTAGCTGGTCTCTGACATTTATATGATAAGGGAAATTCCATGAAATAGAAATAGAAATGCCACCTAAACCTGGGGGTCTGAATCTACTAGAATTCCGGGAATGAACCAGAGGGAAGAAGTACTTGGCAATGAGTAAATGAAGAAATCAAGAGGTAAAACATTTTCTTTTAATAGGAGAATCGATGTCCTCCTTCCTCTCTACTTACATTGTGAAAAGTTAAAGACACATGAACTGGGGAAGTCTCATTTATAGAACTGACACGTTCCAGTAACACTGGTGTTGTCTTCCTTTAGCATTCATTCATTCAGCAAGCATTTGCTAAGCACATACTATATCTACAGGATCAGTTTTTTTGTTTGGTTTTAAAAAAATTTTTTTTTGGAGAGAGGAAGGAGGAAGTAAGTGCACATGAACTAAAAAGTATTTGGGGAAGGCTTTTTTTTTTAGAGAAAATAAACTTTAAGCTAGGTCTTGAAAGAATTGATAGACATAAGGTACTATAAAAAAAGGAATGAGGATCTTCCAGGCAGAGGGAATGTCGTGAGCACAATGTATTTTAGCAAGAAAATAAGAAAGTTGCCTTGGCTTGGGGGAAGAGGTTGGGTTGGTGATGGAAATAAGAGAGGAGGATGAAAAAGTGTTTTGTTTGGGGAAGGGAAGAACTTTTACAGAAAAAGTCTATAGATTTAATATGATAAGTCTCAGGTCACCAGAGCTGGTAGGTTCTTTCTTGGTAGTATTTGTAGGTAGTATCTGAGCCAAGGAAACATCCAAATTCAGATCCAGCTGCTGTGTTCGTTGTCTTTGGTTGGTTATGCTTAGTTGTTACAAGGGAAGGCAAGGCTTGTAGTGTAAACGTGTGAGTGTGTGTGTGTGTGTGTGTGTGTGTGTGTGTAGGGTGTAAAATAGTGGGTAGTTATAGAGAAGCTCTCCAAAATTAAAGTATCAATAAAACTAAAATATATGAAAGAAAATGAAAAAAACAGTTTGAAGAGGACATAAACAGGGCAATTTTATTACTACCTTTTAAAATTTAATATGCACTTTAAAAAACTGACTTTAGCAAAAGTTTCTTGGTTCACTCACAGTCCTCTTTTTCTTTGTATATTTTAAATGTTTGAGCTTGTGGTTGATGGTTAAATTGATAATCAAGAGAAAAATTGAAAAAGAAAGAGTTTGAGTTCTCCGAAAGTGAAATGGCCTACCTTGGGGAGGTGCTGGGACACTCTCCCCTACCTCCCCAAGTTCTCCTTCGACTTTTTCCAGTTAAGGTTGTTCAGGTAGGTGGTGGACTAGAAGGCCTTAGGGCCCTTCCAACTTAGGTTCTGGGATTCTGGGAAGATTTTTTTAAAAAGTAATCATTTTCCAATTAATGAATTAATTATTTTTCAGTTAGCTGTTTATAAGATGAACTAAGAGAGAAGGCATTAGAATTGGGAGAACCTGTCTGAGGCTTAAACACCAGCCCAGGTGGGAGGTGATGACAATCTGAATTAGGGAGGGAGTTGCAGAAATGAGTGTAGAGGGGAAGGAAAGTGAATCCTAGAGATAGTTTCAAGAAGAACCAGAAAGATTGGGTGACATGACTGGATGTGTGGGTGAAAGAGTCTAAACCAGAAATAACCCAAGGGCAGAAGGGTGGAGATAGAAGAATCAAACATTGCACATTAAGCAACCTCTCAAGCTGACTACCCCTCTCTGCAATTCAGAGTCCAGTTTCACTCTCTTTCAGTGTCTAGAATCTAGATGTTCTACTTACTGAGGGCTGATCAGGTCTCTGAACACTGACTGACCTATGTTGTCTAAGCTGATGAGAGACTGGTTTGTGTATTTTTTAAAGTTATACTTTTCAGTGGGAAATACTGCATTCCAGTAAGAGTATAGGAAATCAGGCTCTAGCGTGGTACAGTGGAAAGAAGCCTGGAATTCGAGGACCTTGGTTCAAATCCCGCCCTATGGAGCTGTTACCGTGTGATGTGGAGCAAACCATTTAGACCTCCTAAGCCTCACTTTCCTCAACTCTAAAATCAGCGAGTTAGACCAGCTAACTTTTGAGGACTCTTCTACTTTAAATCTCTGAGATATCTTTGTAGATCAGCCACCCCCAACCAACCATATGCTTTTTGAGGCTGGGGGCTCAGTAATTACAACTCATATTTCTGTAGTGCTTAAAAAGGCTCTGAAAGCACTTTCATAACCCTGTGAGATCAAATGTACAAATATTCCCCATTTAGCAAATGAAATGGTGAAGTTCATAGAAGTGAGGTCATTTACCCTGAGTCCCAATAGTTCACCACTAAGTATTAGACCTAATATTTGAACTCACTTCTCTTGACTGAAGGTCCAGTGTTCATTCCATTCCACTAGGCTATTTCCTCACAACAGTACATATAGTACTGTATGACAACCTGAATTAGGGCGATAGTTGCAGAAATGAGTGTAGAGGGGAAGGAAAGTGACTGTATATGAGATTGAGTTGGGTCATTCATAGATTTACTGTAATGTTCTGAAATTTAGTTCCTTATCTCTCACCTTTCATTACTCCCTTTCTTTTTTCCAGCCCTACCCAAATTGTAATTTCTCATGCACAAGTTTCTCTTACTCAAGATTACATGATTGTAATCAGAATCCCTCCTCTTTCTCATATGGATAGTTATAGCATTTAATAGAGTTGGGCAGCTAGATCCATCCCTGCTAGGTCCTGCCATTTAAAACTGCTCTGGGCTGAAGAATCCTTAAGTTTGAGGCTTCAGGACACATAAAACAAATGAATTCCCTTGTTTGTAACAATCCATAAACTTGGCTTAGAAAGTTAGATACCTGTAGTGTTGGAAAGTAGACCCAAGCCAATTAGAATAGGAATTAAGCTTGACCTTTCCTGCTAACTAGTCAGCAAATGTTTATGGAGTGCCCGTTAGGGCAAGAACTCAGCTTACTTTACCACTTTGTGGACGCTAAAGAGAATTAAGCACAACAACTTTTATTTCTAGATGGCTTCTGAGGACCCTTCCCATTCTAGAGCTCTGAAGTGGGTCTTTCATAAGGTGAAGTTGATGTTTAAAACTGTGTTTATTATCTCTTTTAAAAATACAAACTCCCTATTGGCTCTCAAACACTGGAAATAGAATTGGAAGGGACCTTGCAATTCACCTTACTTTTATTCCTAAGCTCATCTTAGCTTGTTACTTTTCCAAATGAGGAAACTGAGGCTCAGAGACATTTAAATGACTTGGCCATGGTTGCTTGGGCTGCTGTGACCAAAGATGCTGCCTCTGTTGTATTGGATAGTCCCTACAGCAATTTAGCATGGTAGACGTGTAGGCAGGCTATGTGGGCAGTCATCACTCTCCTCTTTCTATAGAAGAGGAAACTGATTCTCAAGAGGAAATGACTTGCCCAGGATCAGATACAAAAGAAGTGTCAGAAGTGGGCATCACTCAGATATGGAACTCTAAAATAGGATTCATCGCCTTTGTCAAGTTCTGTAGATCAAGCTGAATTACTTTGGTGGGGGAGGAGGAGGAGATGGCTAGTCCTGACTTACAATTTCATTTTGCAGTAGACATGTCTGCCTCCAGTGCAGGGCAGCTGCTTGTCGATAACTTAGAGCCTTGCTGGTCTGGTTAAGTGGTTTGTCTACACTTACATAGTCAGCTAATGTCAGAGACAGGATTTGAACCCAATACTTTTTTACTGTAAGGCCATACACCTTCCCAAAATATAAGATGAATTATAGGCTCACATTTATATAGCACTTTAAGGTTTAAAAGCGGTTTCCTCACCAGCACTCTATAAGGCAAATAGTATGAGCGTATTATTCCGAAACTCAGAGAAATCTTGCCTTCCACATAGCTGGAACTGAGTAAAAGGTTGAATTGCTTTGGTTCTCAATATAAATAAATGTCAGGACTAGGGATTTGAGCCCAGGTTTCTCTCTGCTCTGGAACTATTGCCTTTTCTACTCTACAACATTACCTTTCTACATGAGATGGGTTTGCATACAGCATTGTATACGAATTCACATTATTTTCTCAAGCCAAAAACTGTGAGGTAGCTGGTGTCACTATCCCCATTCAGCAGATGAGTAAACTGAGGCCCAGAGAGCCATTGATCTCAGAGCAGAATTTGAAACCCTGTTTTCTGACTGCAAGTGCTGTGATCTTTTCATGCTGTCTCTGATTCCTCATTCCTCATCTTCAAGATTTATCATAAGATTATATAGATTCGGCCCTTGAAGGTACCTTGGAGACTGGGTTCCCCACCCCAATCTAGTCCCAACCCACATCATTGTATAGATGAGGAAATTAGCACCATCGAGGTAAATGATGGGTCCAAAGTCACATTGGTGGTAGTATGTGGCATTCAAACTCAGGTCTTCTGATTCCAAATCCAGCGTTAATTAACTAATTACTTAAATTATAATGATAATTAATTAAAAATCTTGATGTTCACTGAAATATGCCTGTATTCAAATAAAAATTCAAGAATTTTACATGCTCCCAAAATACTGTGGGAGGGATATAGAACTTAAGTCAGGCAATAAAAGAGTATAAATGAAAGCACTGCAAACAGAAGAAACAATCCCAATCCAGGAGACTAGCTGTTGCCTTTTTGGGGGCTAGGGTCTCTCCAGTCAAACCATTTACTTTGTTAATAGATTTGTAAACAGCAGTAGAGTATCTTTTCTAATCAAAGTTCCCCTTTCTCCTTCTACACCCCACCCCTTGCCTAGAGCCTAAACTTCTCTTTGTAAATTTCCTCATGAATTATCTGTGAAATAAGTTATTCCAAAAGAAGCCTTTCTGCTCTGGCATCTATCACTCTGATTTTCAGCCTATTTTCATTGTAATTTTATCATATTGAACTTCTGAGAAATGGAACACCTATGCCACTGGAGCATCACTACTGAAGGACAACCCTACCTCTTCTCTCCCCAGACAGAAATCTCAACAACCTTCCTTCCATAGTTAGTTGAAGCGGATCTCCCTGCTCTGACACTAGAAATGTGGGAAATCAGTCAGGCTCACAATTTGAGAGGCACTATTTCCAAGGCCTTCATCTTGTAGTCTGCCTTTAGTTGACCTAAGTCTCCTCATTAGTGTTTTTACCAGGAGGTGAGCATAGAGAAAAATAGAAGGAGATATTGCTCCTTGAGTGAGTTAATTCGGTTACTGTTAGCAG
This sequence comes from Bettongia penicillata ogilbyi, assembly GCA_023548195.1. NCBI lineage: Eukaryota > Metazoa > Chordata > Mammalia > Diprotodontia > Potoroidae > Bettongia > Bettongia penicillata. Next base: position 9,227,928 of record JAJHZJ010000024.1, read on the forward strand.
CTTTGGTTCATGATTTGTTATATGAGTAGGCTGAAGTTATTGATTTGAGTTTTTTCGATTGTCTTTGAATTTTCATTTTTCAGGGAAATCCCTGCCCCTCATTGTCATGGCTAATTGGGCAGCCATGAAGCTGGTTTATCCTGAAAAGTCTGATAGTTCTATTTTTTTCTCCAGGAGCACAAGGAAGCAGGCATCATCAGCGTCCTTGGTGAGGGAGGAGAGATGCCCATCCCAGCTGTACTTGCTACTGGGATTTCATTTTAATCCTAAACATTTAATCCTAAACAAAAATCCAGAAAAGCTCCCTTGCTAAGTCTCAGCTGCCCTAAGGCCACTTCCTCTCCTCATCCTTATGTATTTTTAGTAAATAAAGGACTTACTGTGTGTGGCTTTTTTTTTGGCAGGCAGTTTATTTTTGACTGTAACATGTCTCATTACATGGCGCATGATGTCAGTGTATGCATGTGGGGGCTTTCTCTTCAGCCAGAAACTAGAGGCCCCTTACTGTTTCCTAGACTACAGCTTGGATAAGTAGATTTGTTGGATTTTTTTAAACTAGTTTTCATTGCTTTGATATTTCTTTTTAAGTTCTACTTGGATCTGTGAAGGAGCTCCTGAAAATTTAAATTGTCTGAGAATGAATGGTACAGCCTGCAACAGGTATTGGTGATGTTGAGATGAAAACATTTATACAAGAAGAAATAAAAGTCAAGGAAGCAGATAATCGACCGATTTATCAACCTTAGCAGACAATTTTTCTGATAATGATGTGGTAGCCATGGTAAATTTACTTCTGATTGCTTAAGGGGACAGATCCTATGTGCTGTATGCAACATGGAAGGCCAGTACTTTCGAGTGAATGGGTGAAGGAGCAGAAATCAATCTGGAGATTAACCAGTGTTACTTGGGTCCTAGGCTGGCCTTTTGGCAAGAGGTATGCTTAGGCTTTACTTCAAGCCGTTTCTTCCTGTTGTTCCCTTAATCAGAATGTTCTATTTTAGTGCTGATTTTTTTTTTCCAAAAGGGAGTAGGTTCTGGAGTCTTCATAGTCATTTTAAGATTAGAAGGCCTCCCTTGTCTGACATCTTGCTTTTTGTCTTAGAGGTTTGCTTAAAGTACAGAGAAGAATCTCAGAAAAGGCCAAGTTCTAAGGCTTCAAACAGGCAAGGGACTGCAGCCCATTAGCAGCTAGTACAGTGTTGTCTGAGCACAGTTCTCACTGTCCTCCATGAATCGTGTTGATTGACAGTGTGACCTCAGGTCCATAGAACACTTGACAGTTCATTTCATTTAAGAACCTCAGGTATGAAAACAAGGCCCCAAGCAGCCACAAAAAGAAATCAGTCAAAAAACGTTTATTAAGTGCCTACTATGGTCCAAACATTGTGCTAAGTGCTAGGAATTAAAAAAAAAAACCAGACAGTCCTTGCCCTAGAGGAGCTTACAATCTAATAGGATGCAGAAAATTGGGGCCAAAGAGAGGGATGCGTAGGATGTGAAATTCCAGAAGAGTGCTGCCATTTAAAAACAAAGTGCTTTCCTTCTATGCTGTCACAGAGTTTATGTGCCCCAACTTCCTTTTCCGATCGGAGAGCCCTTCAGCCCTCCTTTTACTCTGGATTCTAACAGGCCTGGTTATTTGATGGTCTGGCCCACAGAAGATCAGAAGTGACGGGGAGCTGCCAAAGGCATGTATCCTAATAGCAGTGAAAAGTCATAGTTAGAAGGATGAAGACAGGAACGTTAGAAAACAATAACAAGTTAAAAGTACAGCACTTTAATATAGCAGCAAATAGGTCTATCTATCCCGGTAGCTTGGGAAGGCATCGTTACGCTAAAGCAGAGCAGTAATTCATGTTCCTAATGATGACCCTGCGTAACATAAAACAAAGTTTAATTATATTCACTGTACTTTATTTTAAAACACCAGTATGAGTTAGTAAACGACAGAGCCAAGAATAAAAACTGTGTCTCCTAACTTCAGATTTGGGGCTTTTCTCATCCCACCATTGTGATAGCCTATCAGTCAACAAGTATTTATTGAATATCAGTTTTATGCATAGCATCCTAAGGGATATCCTATAGAGAAGTATGGAGATGTGATTTTGTCCCTAAGGAATTTCAAGGAGCATGATTCCACCAAAAAAATGTCAAATGTCCGGGTTCCCTGTCTAAGATGAGTTACTTGGTCTTGGACAATAGCGATATTGCCTCTAGGTCTTACTCTCTCACCTGTAAAAAGAGGGGAAATGGAAGTAAGTACTTTTGGACTCCAACTTTAACATTCTGTGATTTTATTAAATGTACAGTTTTTCTGGGGAGATAGGACTTTTACATGAGACACAGGTAGAGAAAAAACAAGACAGTATATAATCAAGAGCTAAATTGTATCGTAAAGATAAAGAATATGAATGTCATGAAAAAAAGGGAAGGGAGGAGAGATCAGTAATACGTTTTAGAAAAATTCCCATCAACAGAGGTTTAAAAAAGTTTTGCAGGTTAAAAGAGTAGGCTTTTGTTGCCTGGAATATCCACTTATCTGGAGCACCTCATTCCCCACAGATGCTGGGTCAATGAAGCATCAGTGTACTGAAGCATTTGAATCATCTTTCATGATCTGAAGATTCTTTGAATGACCTCAGCAAATGCCTTTGTACCTCAATTTTCCTCTCTGGGGGTAGGGACTGTAGGAATGGTGCCATTTTCTGTTTTCAGGGGAGTGTTGGACTTACCTCACGTGGGATGTATTTAACATTTTGGAGAAAGGCACTATGAGCTTAATACTTTGGAAGATCATTCTTTAGTACTGCTTCAGCCAGGGCAACCTCAGTCCATTCTGCCTCACTGCCACCCTCCCAGGATCACAAAGATTCTCTAAGTCTGAAGGGACCTCGTCAAGTCCAACCCAGACAGCTCTGAACAAGAATCGTCTTTATGACACCCCTAACAGGTCTATTCAGCCTTTGCTTGAAAACCTTGGGAGAGGGGGATCCTGTTGTTTTCTAAGGTAGTCCATTTCTACTTTGGGATTTGTCACTCAAATTGTTATAAAAATTTCCTTTATTTTAAGCCGTAATCTGTCCCTGCAATTTCCACACATTACTTGTATTTCTTCCTTTGGAGAAGTAGAACAAGTGTAATCCTTTTCTTACATACCTGAAGACATTTGTTTCATTCTCCACAAGATGTTCTCCTCACCAGGCTTAACTTCTTCCATTGTCTTTGTCCGGTGCTCTTGTGATATAAGGGAATCAGGAAGACCTGCGTTCAAAATCTGCCCTCCATACTTACTAACTGTGTGACCCCAAGCAAGTCATCTTACCTCTATCATTCTCAGTTTCCTTACCTGGAGAATAAGGATGATAATAGCATTTACCTCATAGGGTTGTTGGGATTTCATAAGATAACATATGTAAAATGCTTTGCCAACTTTAAAGCTTTATATAAATTTGATGATGATGAGGAGAATGATGAGAATATCTTAGCCAATGCTTGCCACACACTATTTTACAGAGTGGGACCTGTATTAAGTTTTATTGTTACTCAGAATCTTTAAAAATCTTAACACACAGACATTAGTATATGACAGGACAGGGATCATGGCAGACTCACTCTGTCTTAGGTCATCCTTTTCTTCTGTCTAAGCCTGATGGCACATTTGCCTTCAACCAACTTACTTTTATCTTGCCTCAGTGCCCTGATGGCACCTTTTTCCCACCTGGATAGATGACAGGAATTTGGTTGTCTTGACGACCCTGGCAGTTTTAAATAACTAGTGGTTTTTATTGTCTTCTCTGGCAGCATTGGCTGCTACTGGGTGCATCTAGGGGCATTGATGTTGCAGTAATCTCTAGCCTCAGCGTGCCACCTAAGACTGTTGCTTTGAACTGCAGAGCAGATTGTAATGCCACTGCTTGCATACCTGAGATGGTGGCTGGAACCCAAAGAGCATGAAAAGCCTTTTGGTTTCAGGTAGGAGGGTACTGGGTGCCACATTGGAGGATGTGTTAATGAAGCCCATGTGTTGAAAGTAGGCCAGTTTGCAGGTGGACCTTTAACTTGACAGCTAGGAGGGTGCAGAGAAGTCTCAGCTTGAATTTTGTTTTTAAATATAATTTTAAAAATAATTTTTTGAGTTCCAAACCAAGGAGTTAAAAGAAAATTAAGGGTTATTTTTTTTTTAAGTATTAAGGCAGTGAGTTAAGCCAGTCATTCTTGACCATTTCTCATACAGAGAATCCTTCTTTAATGTCAAAAAATTTCAGACTAGACATGATAAAAATTGTGCTGTTGGCATCTATCATTGAGAAACTATATAATATTCCAAAGGCTGCAACAAATTTATATAACACAATGGAAAGAGATTTGGCTCAGTAGTTAGAGTACCTGTATTCACTTCCTATCTCCTGCACTTGCTAATTGCATGACTTCCCGGCACCTCAGTTTCCCCATGTGTAGGAGGGAGTGACACCAGAGTGCCTGGAAGGTTTCTTCCTTAGCTAGTTGGGCAATGCATAGATTGCTGGGACTGGAGTCAAGAAGACTTTAGTTCAAATCCAGCCTCAGACATTTATTAGCTGTGTGACCTTGGATGAGTCACTTTGCCTCTGCTGCAGTTTCCTCACTATAAAATGGGCATAATAGCATCCTCTTCAGAGGGCTGTTGTGAGGATCAAATTAGATAATATTTGAAAATGTTTAGCAGAGTTCTCGGCAAACAGTAGATGCTTAATAAATGCACGTTCACTTCTCTTCCAGCTTGTGAATCGATCCTATGATGGTACATTTCATTAACCGCTATAACACCTACATACATTTGAAAATACTTATACTTATCTATTTCTGCTACATTATTTATTCAGTTGACAGAAGGTATATTTGCTTATTTATTATATGGAATTACTTAATGAGCCTACTGGGGCTGTTGTGCTATTTTTTAGATCTCAGAAGTCGGATTCAATCAAAGAAACTGTCAATCTTTGCTGCAGTTCTGTCTTCAGATTGTTTGGGTATTTCAATATAACAAGTTCAGAAAATTTCCTTTCACAAATGTATGTCATAGGGAAAAGGCTAAGGTACTTGAAATTCACAGTTTTACTAGGTCATTTTGGGTACCCAGAGTGACTACGGAGCCAGAAATCAGGCAAGTGCTTTGGTTGTAAAGATTTCCCTTAAAGAACTACCAACCTGTTCTTTTGCTCTCGAGATAGGTTAGAATGCTAGGCCAGAAGTCGGGAACATCTGGGTTCTAATTACACTTCCGATATTTCTTAGCTGTATGATGATGGGCACTTGAACCTCTCTGAGCCTCAATTTCTCCATCTATTAAGTGGGAATAATACCTATAAAATGGGAATAATGACATTATCCAAAAAGGATACCATCTAAATAATAACAGTAATACTGTTTGAACTTGCGGTTCAGGTGAGGTAATGTGCACAATGAGCTTTTGCAAACCTTAAAGTACTAGTTAAATTTCAGTTATTGTTTTTGTCAACTAAGCACTGGGGAGGTGCTGATGAAGGTGTGTGTGATTTCACGGTCCCCTTACAATAAATAATGTTTGTCTCACTTGTTGGAAATCGACAAGTTGAGTAATTAAATTAATTTCAAAAAATTTTCCATTAACTTCATCCATTAGGTCTCCATTGAGTCACAAGGCAAAAACAGTGCTAGGCATTGTACAGATTGTATTATATGGCATATTACAGTCAATTATATTACATGGTAATTCTCAAGGAGCTTATAATCTAGTAGAAAAATGAAGTCATTGTTTTACTAACTTAATTTTAGGTTAAAACTAGCTGGAAAAAGCTTTATTAACTTAATTTTCTTTTCTCCCTTCTTTTCTTAGGGAGGGGAAGCTAGTTTGTTTTCATGTCAATATAAATATTTTAAAAAATTATTTCCATTTAAAAAAATTCTGTCGTAAGTTGTTATCAGCATGTGTGCAACACCAGTCAGATAATTAGGAAGAGAACTGGCTTGATTACAATAGGTTGCTATCAGAAAATGAGCCAGTATGTTCTCTGCTTTTTAGGTGGGAAAATCAGTGTATTCTTTTGGAGATGTACTAGCAGGTAAATTAATAACTCAGTTAAAAGGTGTCAGATGAAAATTAAAAAGTTGGAGATCCAGCAACAAAACTGTATAGAATGGTTCGTCTGCCTGCCTTATGTAAGTAAGTTTCCATACCACTAGGCAGCTAACTGGTATGGTGGATAGAACTCTGGATCCAGAGGCTAGAAGACCTGAGTTCAAATCCAGCCTCAGACACTTAGCAGCTGTGTGACCCTAAGCGATTTCATATAATCTCAGCTTCAGTTTCCTAAACTGTAAAATAAAGATAAAGATAGCATTTCATAGGGTTGTGGTGAGAATAGGATGAAATAATATTTGTAAAATACTTCACAAGCCTTAAAGCATTATGTAATGCTATTATTATTATATAATTATATAAATGAAAGGTACATTTATGATTATTCCTACTCCTTTGAGGACATACTCTCTCTTCATAACTGGTTTTTGAGATGACTATAGCTCAACTGATGGAAATGATTTGTAGGTTGGTATAGGGATAAGATGTCGATAGCTAGTGTTTACTTGTATTTGTTTTCCTGTGTAATTTGTCATGGAAACCTATGAGTTGCTCTTTCTCCTGGACTAGAGTGCTCTAAGTCAGATGTGAGCGGTCTGAAATGTATGGCGGTTCTCTAGTTGATTGAGACTGTCAACCATAAAGGAAGTTGCAACATGAAAAGCAATAGCCTTTCTCTTCTGTGAATGTAGCAAGAGTTGTCAATCTCAAGTTACTGAGTTACTGCTTTGAGGACTGAATTATAAATAAATGTGTTAGGTAGTGGACTTTTTAGCTGTTGTTCTTTCCCCCAAAGGAGAAATATCAGCTACATTGAAACAACATTTACCCAGCCTTTCCTCCACATTCTGTGACTGTGCTGCTTCCTTTCTCCATTCTTTTGGCTTCTGATTTTTGTAACACGCTGTGGTACGAAATTGACAAGGATTCACAAGAATTTGACAGTCAAAGATACATTTGGATTAGAAAATTAGCAATGGAAATCATCTTTTTTCTCTTATTATTTTTTCTCCTGGAGTTTAAAAATAATCTGTTTGCAAGGAAATTATTTACCTTGGCTATTTACAGGTTTCCTCGGGAAGCTTTAGTTAAGAAAACCGTGAAGCTTGGGGTCGTCCTGCCATGTGAAGCATTTCCTGGACTGTTTTATCTGCTGTGTTGTATGATGAAGTGCAATGATTACTTGCTGGTTGACAGACAGGAAAATGGAGGTGTCTTGCTGCCCATGGGCATTTCAGATTTTGAAAGAGAGTCAAATGTCAAACCTTGTTTGTTCTAAAGTTTGTGATGTCAAGCAAATTAATCTTCTGGACTGCAGGAATGCTTTGCTTTGAGATTCCTGATGAGAGTGGTATTTTTTTCTTTTTTAAAAAAGTATTTTAAAAGTGAATTTGGTGTAAGTGAAAGGTGCTCGCAGCATTGGAGTCTTGGGAAGAGTATGAGTCTAGCTGTAGCATAAGCTTAGAGATAACTCTGCTAATGTGCCTCAGCCTTTAAGGATCCACCTCTTTGGCGAGACTCCAGGTGAAAATCAAGATGAACACAAAAGGCAAAATAATGATAATAAGAATTGCGGGAAAAAAAATTCTTTTTGCCTCAGTTTTGTGAACCAAAAGGGCAGTAGGCATTTTCATGATTTTTTCCCCCTCTCCCCTCTCACTACTGCCTTGTCATGGTTCCTCTGAACCTTACATTTGATCCCAGGTGATATCAAAATAATTTCAGGTCTGTTTCTTCTCAGGTTTCTGTACTTGTTCTTTCTAGGCCATGCATTAAAATTATTTTGTGGTTTATCACTTGAATAACCTCAATTTCAGTAGCAAGCATCTTTGGAAAGGCTATTAATAGAGCATTATGAGTAAAAAAAACCTGTTCTTTATGCATTTGATTTTCCTTGTAATCAACCCACTTGAGGGTGTGTCCATGTGTACTGGTTGCTATTTGTATGACCTTGGGCAAGTTCTTTTGCAGGTTAGACTAGATGACCTCTAGATCAGATCTATGTTCCTATGGTAAGAAAGTCCCTTCTAGCTCTACCCATGGTGATGTCTACACTGACTTGGAAAATGGAGAATTGATGATTATATAGGTGTTTCAGGTGAAATATACTGCATTACTAAAGTCACTCTTTTTTGTAAAATTTTTGTGCTTCAAATTCTTTGTCTACACTGTTGGATTTCCCAGATGATTATTTTACTCTCCTTGTCACAGGCATCTGCTTCCCAATGTTTAAAAATTCTATGGTAGTGTGTTATTTTGCTACCTGGTTATACCTTGAGGCAGAACTTTGTGTCTCCCTTGTCCCCCAATGCTCTAGTGCTGGAGATAAATCTACTCTTCTAGACATCTCCTTTTTACTAAACAGTGATTATGAAGAGGAAGATGAAATAAAGGAGACAACTGTGACTGGCTTTTGTTTTGGGAGGAAGGAAGTCCAGGAGACCAGAGGGCAACAGCAGCAGTCTTGTGTCCAGTTGGTGCAGAGGAGCATTAAGAACTGTGTGAAAGCCCAGAAGATCAGGACTCAGGAGACAGGACTTCTTTTTAGTTCTGGCCCTAACTTCCTATACAACCTTGGGCAAGTCACAATCTCTGTTTGCCTCAGTTTCCTCATCTGTTAGAAACAAAGACAGGTTTAGAATCAGGGGTGGCGAACCTGTGGCCTTGAGACCACATGTGGTGCTCTAGGTCCTCAAGTGCAGCCCTTTGAGTGAATCCAAACTTCACAGAACAAATCCCTTTCATAAAAGAATTCGTTCTGTAAAACTTGGACTCAGTCAAAGGACTGCGCTCGAGGACCTAGGAGGCCTCGTGTGGTCTCGAGGCCTCAGCTTCCCCACCCCAGGTAGATGCTCTCTAACAGCTCTAACATTCTGTGCTTCCATGGAAACTCTGCTCTTCTCCATGTACCAGTGAGTCTTGGCTCCAGAGACAGCTCGAGTATATTTAGGTGTGAGCCGTAAATTGATGTGACGCCCATTCAGGTATTAGCCTTCCATTTTTCATCTTAATCCTGATAGTGAGCATTTATTTAATGAAAAGTATTAGGACTAGGGGAGAGTAAAGACTCCTTCACTGCGGATGCCATGCTCTCTTAATACCACTATGTTTGATACTATTGATAGTATCTTTTAATTGACACAACCAGTGTTTCTCCATAAACACCTAAGCATTCCTACCCAGTACAATCATGTTGCATTTTTCTCTACCTATTTGTAGAATCACTCTCTATGTTTCTCCCAGAGAATGAGAAATTCCACCCAAAATCAAGGAAGGTATCATCTAAGTAATACAAAATTAGCCTCTGTTTTTTTAAAATTCTTCTTCATTCCCCTCTTCAGTAAGAGCACTGTTTCTGAGAAAGCCTTGTGAAGATGAACAGGGCAGCCGCAGATTTCAGAAAGCAGAAAATATGTTGAAATCAAGTAAAAAAATGTGGATTTATGGTGAATCGTAAGAACCCAGGATTTTTTTAAACAGAAAATTTAATTCTGTTTGGCTTCCCCCCTCCACAAATTCCACTTGATATTTTACATTTCCTTTATAACTTAATAAAGGATCTCAGGGAATAGTTGCAGAACTTTAGCCTAGTGAAAGAATTTGTCATATGTGGCATTTCTTCTCTAAATAGCATGGGAGATCAATGCATTAGTTTGGAGCTCATGCGTTACTAATCCTAGCTATTCAAAAAAGAAACATCATGTTATATAGCAAATAGGACCCAGTGGAGGATTGAGTGGGTCTGAAAATAACTGAGGAGAAGTTTTATGCCATGAATGGGCAACAGCCAGTAGTTTTCTGTAATGTTTATCTATAGGGATTGTAGAAGCCGTCAAATCCAACAGCCTCATTTTACAGATGGGGAGACTGAGGCTCAGAAAGGTTAAGTGGTTGAGTATGGTTTACATCTATTAAGTGTCAGTTTTGGAGACCACAAAAAAATCAACATGAATAACTTTGGAGATAATATTTGTCAAGTTACTTGAAGTAATTTATGGCTTGTGTTTCCCCTCTCTGGAGTTGAGCTAAAACCCATTTAGCACTGAAATCTAGGTACCAAGGTGAGATCTAGCCCTGGGATTTTATATATTAACATTTTAATGTTTTCAGGTTTGTCTTCCAGTTCTAACATTCTGTATTCTAAGATTCCTTCCAAGGCTACCATTTTATTTCTAAGGATCCTTCTAGCTTTGACGTTACATGATTAATAGTGACAACAGTATAATGTCTTTACATTTGCATAGCATTGCATGATTTTCAGTGAACTTTAATATATGTTCTGTGATGTCCTTAGAACATTGTGAAACATGTGAGACAGATCTGGCGTGTGTGTACATGGGGCCGAGGTGTATCCTCATTCCATACACGAGCAGCTGAGGTTCACTGACGATACGACTTGGTCAGATCACTCGACCTTTTTTAGGCTTGTTTTAGGTTCTTCCTTCATGAGACTAGATGATCTCAAAAGTTCTTCCTAGGTTTCAATCTATGATCCTCTGACTTGTCTGACACCATATAAGGTCACTAAGTAGCTGAACTGGAACTTGAAACGAGGTCTTCTGTCAGTGCTGTTCCCACTATGGGCTGTGTCTTTAATATTAAAATAAAACCAAAAGCATCATTTTTCCTTTTAGCAAATGATCTTCATCATCGCCAACTTCAAAGCTCATATTCATATAACATATCAGGGTTCACCAAAAGCTCTTTCTGTGCAATAATTCTGTTATCATTCATTTATTCCTTTGCCAGTTTCTTCCTTCTCCTGAAACAATCCACTTTTCCTCTAAATTTATTCTAAAGTGGCATTAAGAGAGATTGAAAAGTATAGTGGGATATTAGAATGCTTAATACTTTGCCTCTTCTGTGTTACTGAATATTCGTTATTCCCAAGGTCTGACCACTTCCCCATTCAAAACTCTTGAGTGGCTTATTGCCCCTGAGAGAAAATACTCTTCAGCACAGCTGAGGCATTCCACAAGCTGGGCCTCACTTTTCTTTTTCTTCTTAAAGTAAAGAACCAAAAAACAAAAAAAGGAAAAAAAATAAAGTGGGGAACAGTATAATTTATGTTAAGAAACCAACAATCCTTTGGTTTTAGGCATTGTCTGTATTATTTTTTTTAAAGTTTTATTTGTGGCCTTTTTTATGTCCCGGAATTTTCCTCTCTTTCCCCCTCATATAACCCTCCTTTGTCACAAAGAAAAGGACTTAAACAAAATTTACTAACGTGGCAGCAATTTGGCGCCCATAGCTCCCTGCTTCTCAACCCAGAGTAATGAAGCATTCCAAGTCAAAAATGGCCATTGCCTTTAATCTTAGTTCAACTGCATTTCATTGTTTTCATTCATATTCCAGTCATCATCTATAATATTATGGTTTTCCTTCTTTACTCTGCATCAGTTCATACAACCCTTCCCACATTTCTCTGAATTCTACACATACACAATTTCTAATAGTGTAATAATAATCAACTATGTTCATATACCCCTATTTATTCAGCTCTTAGCTTCTGGCTATAATCAAAATTGTTGAGAACATTTTGATGTATGTAGGATTTTCCTGGCTTTGACCTCCTTGGAGTAAATGCATGGGATGGACTCAGCTACCTACCTGACCAGATTTATTTTCTATTTCTCCCTTTCAGGCGCTATGTATTCCAGCTCAACTGGCCTATTAGTTCTTCCCTGAGCTTTGTATGCATCTTTGCAGAAACTTATCTCCCATTTTCAGAATGCACAGCTTCTTTTGCCCCATCTTGCAGAACCCCTGGTTCCACTTAAGATTCAGCTTAGGTGCTACCTTCTACATGAATCCTTTTCTGATATGTGTCCGCCCCTCTCTCCAATTTCGTTCCCTCCTTAGTATTTTTTCCCCACTTAAAATTATTTGGTTTATGTATTTCATCTTGCAAGAAAAATGTAAACTCCGTAAGAAGTAGAGATGGTTTCATGGTTATGAAGGAAAGGGAGGAAGGAAAGGAGGAAGGAAGGGAAGGAGAAAGGGAAGGAAGGAAGGAGAACAGAAGGAGGGAAGGAAGGAAGGAGGATAGAAGGGAAGAAGAAAAGGAGGGAGGGAAAGAAAGAAAGCAGAAAGGAGGAAAGAAAGGAGAAGGAAGGAAGAGCTTTTATTAATTATGTGTGACAAGCACGATGCTAGGCACTGAAAATATAAGTCTTCTCTCAAAGAGCTTATATTCTAATGGGAGAAAACAACACAAATGGGGAAGTGGTGGCCAGAGAAGGGAGCCTTGGCCCATAGAGTCAAACAGATTGTGAATACAACCAAGGAACACTCAGTAGATTTTTGTGCCATTCCAATCACCTACACCTAGAGCAGTGTCTGACATTAGTAGGTACTCAATAAATATCTGTTAAATTGGACTTACTCATGTTACAACCATCTTGTTAAGATTGTAGCCCCCTAATTAAAGTGATTTCCCACATCACAGTTGGTTCTTGGGTGGAAGGGAAGACTGTGATGCATGTTAACAACTCATTTTCAGTGTCTTTAGACATGTATTGCTCATTAGAAGTAAACTTGGTATTCTTTATTCCTCCAGATGGTAGTAGACAGGAAGACGCAGAAGGAGAACTTAGTGAGGAAGAACATTGGTTTGGAAACTCCTCAGAGACCCCGTCAGAAGCATCCTATGGAGAAGTTCAGGAGAATTATAAACTGTCTCTCGAGGACAGAATCCAAGAGCAATCGACTTCCCCGGTAGCAATACCTTGGAGCTGATAGCTCTGGAAAGTGAAGCCCTACGAGACCCATTACAATGTCAAGGTCACCTTTCTCCCGGTGTGTCTTCTTTGTGTGATGATGACCCCCCTGGTTCAAACAAACCCCTGAGCAGCAATCTGAGGAGGTTGTTGGAGGCTGGTTCCCTCAAGCTAGACACCGCAGTCACCTCCAATGGCCGGGTGGAGTCTCCAGTCAACCTGGGCTCTAATCTTTCCTTCTCTCCACCATCTCATCACGCCCAACAGCTAAGCGTTCTTGCCAGAAAGCTGGCCGAGAAACAAGAACAGAATGACCAATACATTGCTGGTAACCGCTTTATATGGAATCAAGGCAAATGGCTGCCAAACTCAACCAACACCTGTGGCTTGTCTCCCGATTCTGCCATCCTCAAGTTGAAAGCAGCAGCCAATGCTGTACTCCAGGACAAATCTCTCACACGGACTGAGGAGACAATGCGGTTTGACTCCTTCCCCTCGCCCTTCAGCTCCCAGTCCGCCAGTTCTACTTTGGCAGCTTTATCCAAGAAAGTGAGTGAGAGAAGCTTGACTCCTGGGCAGGAGCACCCTCCTCCTGCCAGCTCTTTTCTCTCTCTGGCTTCTATGACCTCCTCAGCAGCTCTTCTGAAAGAGGTCGCTGCAAGAGCTGCTGGGAGTCTTCTGGCCGAGAAGTCTTCACTGGTGCCTGAAGGTCCTTCGCCACCTCAGCCTTTGGAGAAAAAACCAGAAAAGGGAACCCCACCCCAGTCCTTGGAGTTACTGTTGCTCCCAGTACCCAAGGGAAGGGTTTCAAAACCCACCAATCCAGGTAAGAGATCTTTGATGTTAGCCATCCTACTCAAGACATCTGGGTTGGCTTGTCCTTTTCCCTAAGGTTCTGTTCATTTTATTGTTTTCCTTCTAGGCTGGGGTAGGGGCAAAAAATGAAATAAAATAAAAAGGAAAACAAACCACTTTAAATAAATAGTATGGTGGCTTTTCGTGTGTATGTCAAACAAAGCCTTCATCTTTGATAGATAATGAAATATCTTTGAGCTCTATGCTACAACCCTCCTCCCCCTTCAAACAAATGAATTTTTTTTTCCTCCACCAAGTTCAGGTTAGGTCTATACAAAATATATCTAATGGGAAAGATCAAAGGATTACTGTCAGGGAGCGCATGGCATCACTGAACATGTGAAAACCAGTGCTTTTGAAATATTGGACAAGGGAGAACTCTGCATCCTGCTGCCTTCATCACAAATGGACTTTTGTGTAATCAGCTGCTTGCTCTGGCCTAATTTGCCACAGTATATACTATTATATTTCCACTTTTTGTTACATTACAGAAAGGGAACCTATTTCACTTGATTCCTACATAATTCCTTAAGAAAAAGGAAACTGATTTTAGATTTTTCTATCATTAGTTAATAAATACTCTCTGTCTTTTTATTCTCTCTTTTTTTGTCTCTTTTTCTTTCTTTGTCTGTCTATCTCTGTCTCTCTGTCCTTATGTCTCTTCTCTCTCTCCATCTCTTTGTCTCTGTCTGTCTCTTTCCAGACTTGTGATTTATCAGTTGGAGGACAGAATATTCCAGTGTATTAACTCCTTCTACCAATGTTGACGGTCATCTTCTGTAACACATCTGTAATTTATACTCATAGAGAGCTGCCTGGGACATTAGGAAGTTAACCAGCTTGCCCATGATCACATAGCTAGTATGTGACAGTCAGGGTTTAAAGCCAGGTCTTCCTAATTCCAAAACCAGCCCTCTATGCCCCTAGCTGACTTTCCTAAAAGGAATTTCATATAGAAAATTCACAACCCAGGTTTTTTTCTCTGGAAAGGCTATGTTGGATTGATCTAGGAAATCATTTATTCAAGGGAAAACTTAATCACTCTGAGCTTAATAACTGGTATGACCGCAGGGTGACCATATCATCTCCTTTTGGTTTTGTTTATAAACGGCATGAATTGTATACTCAGGTTTCCATAGGAGTATGGAAGTAGGTTGGTTTTCTTTTTAAAGACTATTCTGCCAACTGGAAAAGAAAGTTGTTGTTGTTGGTGGTCCTCTGTTCTCAAGGAGCAGTGACATCATGAGGGTGATGTCTTGACTTGTGCATGAATTGGATTTAAGTGAGGCAGAGCTATGCAAAGCCATCAGTCTCACTTTCTCCTCCAGAGTCATCAGAGTCCAGTGGCAACACAGAAGTCAAAACGATGGTGATGGTCCCTTTTGGGGCAGATTGGGTAATTTGAATAGAGGTGAAGAAGCATCACTTAAAGGTAAAGCACTTGGGGAATCAAAAGCCAACTGTGCTTGGACCCTTAACAAGAAATAACAGTACGTGTGCTCCTTAGTTACTCAGAGAAAAACCTTCAGGAGCAATCCCTACATGGGGTTTTCTTAGAATGTCCACTCAAAATTCTTGTGTGTTACGAAGTCAAGGATGCAGGCAAGTTGAGTTTCCTACCCCCACCCCTGTATCAAGGAGAAATCAGTTGCTGGCAGTAATCCTAATGAGAGAACCAACCTTTCTCCTATTCTGAGGCTGCCAGTATATAAAAACAGGGAGCCCAAGGGCCTCTTTGCTGTTCCTCTTAATGTGACTTGGGTCCTGTGAGTGGAATGAATTTGTTGACCAGATGGATAGTAACAGGTAAGCCCCTGATGGCAGATCAGTGCAGCTCTGGGGAATCTAGTGTTTATGGGGGGCTTTGTTGTGCATCTGTGTGAAAGTCTAGTGTGTCAGGACACGCTGCAAGGGGCCTGAGGTTTTAGACACAGTACACCAAAGGACAGGCTGATAACATTAGTGGCAGTTAGTCCTGGACGTTATTTTGAGAGGTGGCCGAGGGTAGTGGATGGCTGCTCTACTCTGGAATTTCTCTCCTTCTTTGCCTAAATCGAGGCCCAGCTTTACTGTCATATGCACAGTGGCCACATGAATGAAGGATGGATGAGAAAAACCATGTATTGAGCACTGTGTGCAAAGCACTTTGCTAAGTGCAAAGAGTCTATTGTTGGTGTTGCTTCTTCTTCTCAAAGAGGCCCATGACCTCAGAGTGAATTGTGTTTAAGTGAGGCCAGGCTGTGCAAGGTCACCAGCCTCACTTTCTCCTCCCGAGCCACCTGAGACCAGTGATCAGATATAGATCAGGACAACTGCAGGCGACCCTGGATGCAGTGGGAGACTGTCTTTTTTAAACTAAGGTCTTTCCCGGGTCTCTCAGTTTGACTGTGGCAACACCCATTTGGTGATTAAGGCTAAGTAAGAAATGAGGCAGAGAATGGTCTCTTTACCTAGTCCAAAAAAAAAAAAAATCAATTTGGGACTGTTTCAGCCAGAAACTCTGATACAGGCTTTACCAAGGGGTCTGTGACACCAAAAAAGAGCCCTTAGTATAAAGGGTGGTAGTTACCTTATGAAAGAACAAAGTTCAACTTGATACTTAACTTAATGGTCAGGTTAACATTCTGAACATACCACAGGGAGTATAAAAAAGGAAAGTGAGACAGGCCCTGCTCCCATTCTTCTCTTTTTTTTTTCTTTTTTTAATAAAAATTTATTTATTTAACTTTTTACATTCATTTTCACAAAATTTTGGGTTCCAAATTTTCTCCCCTTTTATCCCCTACCCCCACCCCAATACACCGAGCATTCTAATTTTCCCTATCACCAATCTGCCCTCTCTTCTATCATCCCTCCCTTCTCTTGTCCTGTAGGGCCAGATGACTTTCTATTCCCCATTAACTGTATTTCTTATTTCCTAGTAGCAAGAAGAGTACTCAACAGTTGTTCCTAAAACTTTGAGTTCCAAATTCTCCCCATCCCTCCCTCCCCACCCATTCCCTTTGGGAAGGTGACAATTCAATATAGGCCATATCTGTGTGGTTTTGAAAATGACTTCGATAACAGTCGTGTTGTCTAAGACTAACTGTATTTCCCTCCATCCTATCCTGCCCCCCATTGTTTCTATTCTGTCTTTTGATCCTGTCCCTCCCCAAGTGTTGACTTCAAATTGCTCCCTCCTCCCATTACCCTCCCTTCCATCATCCCCCCTCCTTGCTTATCTCCTTCTCTCCCACTTTCCTGTATTGTGAGATAGGTTTTCATACCCAAGTGAGTGTGCATTTTATTCGTTCCTTTAGTCGAATGTGATGAGGGTAAACTTCATGTTTTTTTCTCAGCTCTCCTCTTTTACCCTCCACTAAAAAGTCTCCTGCTTGCCTCTTGAATGAGATATAATTTACCTCATTCCATTTCACCCTCTTCCCTCCCCCTACATTTCTTTCTCACCATTTACCTTAATTTCTTTTAAGATATGGTCCCATCCTATTCAATTCACTTTGTCTCTGTATGTGCATGCATGTGTGTATGTGTGTGCGTGCGCATGTGTGTACATGTGTGTGCGTGTGTGTGTGTGTATGTGTGTGTGTGATCCCACCAACTACCCAGATACTGAAAAGTTTTAAGAGTTACAAATATTGTCTTTCCATGTAGGAATGTAAACAGTTCACCTTTGGTAAGTCCCTTATGACATCTCTTTGCTGTTTACTTTTTCATGCTTCTTCTTATTCTTGTGTTTGAAAGTCAAATTTTCTTTTCAGCTCTGGTCTTTTCATCAAGAATGCTTGAAAGTCCTCTGTTTCAGTGAAAGACCATATTTTCCCCTGAAGTATTATACTCAGTTTTGCTGGGTAGGTGATTCTTGGTTTGAGTCCTAGTTCCTTTGACTTCTGGAATATCCTATTCCATGCCCTTCGATCCCTTAATGTAGAAGCTGCTAGATCTTGAGTTATCCTGATTGTATTTCCACAGTACTGGAATTGTTTCTTTCTAGCTGCTTGCAAGATTTTTTCCTTGAGCTGGGAGTTCTGGAATTTGGCCACAACGTTACTAGGAGTTTCTCTTTTTGGATATCTTTCAGGCGGTGATCGATGGATTCCTTCAATACTTATTTTGCCCTCTGGTTCTAGAATGTCAGGGCAGTTTTCCTCGATAATTTCATGGAAGATGATGTCTAGGCTCTTTTTTTGATCATGCCTTTCAGGTAGTCCCATAATTTTTAAATTGTCTCTCCTGGATCTATTTTCCAGGTCAGTTGTTTTTCCAATGAGATAGTTCACATTCTTTTCCATTTTTTCATTCTTTTGGTTTTGTTTGGTGATTTCTTGGTTTCTCAGAAAGTCATTAGACTCCATCTGTTCCATTCTCATTTTGAGAGAACTATTTTCTTCAGTGAGCTTTTGAACCTCTTTTTCCATTTGGCTAATTCTGCTTTTGAAAGCATTCTTCTCCTCATTAGCTTTTTGAACCTCTTTTGCCAATTGAGTGAGCCTATTTTTCAAGGTGTTATTTTCTTCAGCATTTTTTGGGGTCTCCTTTAGCAAGGTATTGACCAGTTTTTCATGCTTTTCTTGCATCTCTCTCATTTCTCTTGCCAGTTTTTCCTCTACCTGTCTAACTTGATTTTCAAAATCCTTTTTGAGCTTTTCCATGGCCTGAGCCCACTGGACATCCACCTGGGATGTCTGGGATAAAGAGGCCCCAACCTCCACGTCTTTCCCTGATGGTAAGCATAGTTCCTCGTCATCAGAATTGAAGGGTGGGAACATTTGTACCCCCTCAAAGTAGCTCTCTATAGTCTTATTTTTCTTCCTTTTTCTGGGCATTTTCCCAGCCAGTTACTTGACTTCTGAGATTTCTGTTCACCCCTGCCTAGATCTGCCCAGCTAGTGCTTGGGGTCTGAGATTCAAATGGGCTTTCCACTGTAGGCGTGGCTGCTATTCAATGTGAGCTTAAGTTCTGGTGCTCAGGTGGGGGCAGGGTCACTTCCCAGGCCCAGCTCCCTCAGGGGCTTTATACAGAGACCTTCAGTAATGGAGCGGGTGGGGGCAGGGCCGTCTCCCCGGCTCAGTTCCCTCAGGGGCTTTATGCAGAGACCTGAGCTTCTGCCTGCTGCTCGGGGAGTCCCGGGCCGCCGCCGCTGCCTGCGCTGCTACCTCTGGCGCTGCCTCCGCTGCTTCCTGCCCCTGCCTCTGCAGCTTCCTCCTGAGGGGGCCCGAGCCACGGAGACACCCCGCTCCCCTCTCGGCCAGCCCAGACATCTCTCTCGCTGACCTGTAGTGTCTGTGGGTGGAGGGACCTTCGCGGCAGCTGGAGGTTCCGTCCCTGAAGCCTGCTCAGATCTGCTCCTCTCAGCCACGCGGCCAGGGCAGCTCAGGGGTGGACTCTGCTTTCCGGGGCGCGACGGACCCTGGGGACGGCTCTCCAGGGCTCTCTGGAATGGAAATCTTTTCCACTG
The DNA here is from genome assembly GCA_023548195.1 of Bettongia penicillata ogilbyi. Taxonomy (NCBI): domain Eukaryota; kingdom Metazoa; phylum Chordata; class Mammalia; order Diprotodontia; family Potoroidae; genus Bettongia; species Bettongia penicillata. Next base: position 9,247,055 of record JAJHZJ010000024.1, read on the forward strand.
TGTTTCTGCGCACCTTGCAGTGATCCAGAATTTGTGGGGAGTTCTTCTTGCAGGAAATATATGGGCTGTGGGTTTGGAGCTAGCATACGTGAGTCTTTCTACTCTGCTATCTTGGCTCCACTCCCCCTGCCCCTGCTCCCATTTTAATAGGGGAATGTACCAATGTGGAAGTCAGAAAGACCTGACTTTGAATTCTACCCCTGATGCTAACTGAGTAATTTCTTGAATTTCTTTGGAACTCAGTTTCCTCATGTTCAAAATGAGAGGATTGATCCTGGTGACCTTAAGGGCCCTTCCAACAATAAATCTGTCATCTTGTTATCTTTGGACCCCTTCCCTATTCTCTGGGGAAGCCTGGGTTGGGAGGGTTGGGGTAGTTGGTAGTGTTAGAGAAACCTTTTGAGGGGTCACAGGACCCTTAACATGGAAACATCACTATCTCTGTCATCATGAATTTATTAAATGGCCAACAGTCTGAGAAACCTACTTGAATCTAGGAACAACTAGGCTCCATTCTTTAGTCTCATCAGTTGTGTGCTGAATTAGATGCAGCAAACTGAGAGCAGTGACACACCCAAGGTGTGAACAGTGCTTCTGGGTAGGGAGTGTGTGTGTGTGTGTGTGTGTGTGTGTATGTAGGTATAACATCGATGCAGCTCTGGCACAAATAATAGGAATATTTTTGATTAAAAAACATCACTTAAGTTCCATATATACTCCCATGGAAACCCAAGTATACAACTTATGCCATTTATAAACAAAGCAGAAGAGATGATATGACCACCCTGAGGTCACTTCAGTGACGAAGCTTTCCCTTGAATGAATGATTTCCTAGATCAATCCAATATGGCCTTTCCGGAAAACAAAACCTTGGGAAAAGGAAGTGGGACATAAAGTATCTTCATTGTAAAAGATATCTTTTTGTGTAGCTAGTCTCCTTTTGGTGAGCTGGAGGAATCATTCTTGTGGATTATTCAAAATAGCGACTAATTAACTCTTCTTAACCATTGCTTCCATATTCATTACTATTTGATTATATGCTGGCTTGTAATCATTTTAAAAAACTGTATTATCAGCACAGTTCTATCCCAGTGATGATAGAAGAGAAATAGACAGAAGGACTTTTCGGGGGTTTTTTTGTCCTTAAGGAAGCAGTTCAGAGTGTTTGTTTAATCCTTAGGTAGTCACATCCGAGATAAGTGGAATTGTTTTCATTTCTTTTCCTTTTCTTGCCAGCTGTCTACAAAATAAGGTAGTGGTACAGTGGGAAGGGTCCTGAACTTGGAGTCACAAGTCCTGAGTTTGAATCCTGGCCTTACCGTGTGCTCAGTCTCTGATGGTGGGCAAATTAGGGGTTCTGAGTTTCATCATCTATAAAACTAGGATATTGGATCTAAATCTACGATCATATTGGGGGAAAAATACAAAAATTCATTCAAGTCAGAAAGAGAAGCAGTAGATTTAGATGATAAAAATAATATTTAGCATTGACCTGCCTAACTTGATTTTCAAAATCCTTTTTGAGCTTTTCCATGGCCTGAGCCCACTGGACATCCACCTGGGATGTCTGGGATAAAGAGGCCCCGACCTCCACGTCTTTCCCTGATGGTAAGCATTGTTCCTCGTCATCAGAAATGAAAGGCAGGAACATCTGTCCCCCAAGAAAGTAGCTTTCTATGGTCTTATTTTTCTTTCCTTTTCTGGGCATTTTCCCAGCCAGTTACTTGACTTCTGAGATTCCTCTCCACCCCCGCCTAGATCTGCCCAGCTAGTGCTTGGGGGTCTGAGATTCAAATGCTGCTCCCCAGCTTCAGGGCTTTCTGCAGAGGGCATGGCTGCTATTCAATGTGAGCTTAAGTTCTGGTGCTCAGGTGGGGGCAGGGCCACCTCCCAGGTTTAGTTCCCTCAGGGGGTTTATGCAGACACCTTCAGTAATGGAGCGGAGCTCCTGTCTGCTTGGGGAGCCTGGGTCTGCTGCTGTCCCTGTCTCCATAGCTGCCTCCTGAGGGGGCCTGAGTCACGGAGACACCCTGCTCCCCTCTCGGCCAGCCCAGAAGTCTCTCTCACTGACCTGTAGCGCCTGTGGGTGGAGGACCCTTCGCGGCCACCAGAGGTTCCATCCCTGAAGCCTGCTTGTGTCTGTTCCTCTGGGACCACACAGCCAGGCCAGCGCAGGGGTGGGCTCTGCGTCCAGTGCGCGATGGACCCCTGGGGACGGCTTTCCAGAGCTCTCTGGAACGGCAATCTCTTCCACTGTGTTTCTGCGCAGCTTACAGTGCTCCAGAATTTGTGGGGATTCCTTTTTACAGAAAATATATGGACTGTGGGTTCGGAGCTAGCATACGTGAGTCTTTCTACTCTGCCATCTTGGTTCCTCCCCCTATCATCATCTTACAGATGAAGACATTAAGACAAACAGGGGTTAAGTGACTTGCCCAGGGTCACACAGCTAGGAAGTGTCTAAAGTTGCGTTTGAACTCAGGTCCTCCTGACTGTAGACCTGGTGCTCTAACCACTGTACCTCTGAACTGCCTGAGAAGAAACAGAAACTAGAAAGTAGCAATTTCTCACAGTACTACTCGGATGAATCACTCTGCCTTAAGGTGACAAAAAGATGTCACAAGTGGAATCTCTGAGTGCAGGTCTGTTTTCTTTCCTCTCTGTCTCTGATTCTTTTCCTCTGTCTCTGTCTGTCTTTCCATCTGTCTGTCTCTCTCTAGCAAGAAACTGCCATAGCCAAAGGGTGTGTCCTTTTCATTTCTATATACACTGGCCATGCCAGCAATCTAGCAGACATGTGAGCAAACTTTAACATGAAAGATTCATAGAAAATCTGATTTTAAAAATTGAATCCAGTTTTTTATTTTCCTCTAGTCAAAAAAAAAAAATCAAAAGAGTTCTTCAATTCTTAGAGTGGAATGACTGAAAAATTGTTATCATGTTTTTATGCTTTGAAAGGAATTAAATTAGATGGATGTACTTACTAACCAAATTTAGTTGGTGGTATTGATGTTCAATGTTAAAGTCTTAATAAAATATTTAATTAAGTATGATTAAGAAAAAATAATTCTCTAGTTAAAAATGTAGAGAAAGGAGACTTTCAGTCTGGATCTCCATAGCACCCAATATAGCTGGTTTTCCTTATTCTTGTCTCACTTTTACACCTTCCTTCTCCTAAACCAAATTTTTATTAAAGGGTTCTGTTGGCAAAATTATTAAAACGTAGACAGGACCAAGATTTAGAGCAGGGAAGGAACCTCTGGAGGTCATCTTTGTCCTGGCTTCACTTTTTTCTGATGAGGAAACTTAGGCCTTTTTAGGCTGGGTGATGCCTAAGGTTAATCAAAAGGTATCCAGATTTGAACCTCAGACCTTCAACATTGAATGTGGGGAGATCTTTCTCCTGCTTGGCCATGCATCTGTTATTTTTTTATCCTAGTCCCATATGAGGGACCTGAAGGAAAATCTTTATTAGAAAACTTGGAAGGAAAGATTGCTGGAAAGGGAAAACACAGGCAACTTGATGACCTATTTCCCTTGACAGTATATTCCTCAGTTTTCCCATTTTGCCTTGCCTGTATAAACATAGCCTGAATGGACACTTTTTTCAGTTTGTTTAGTGATTTCAAACCATCTGATGACTGTTTCCAATCATTTACCCAGAATGACAAGAAAGAATGTTTAGGGTATTTTCTGTGAAAGTAAACATTCCCCTTCTTTTTGTCCCCCACTTGGTGACCCATCAACTGGTCAAGTGAAGACAAGAACACATTTAATTTTTAGTTGCTCACCTTCATAGTACAGAGGTATAATAATACAGAGGTATAAGATTGTAGTAATAGAAACACCACCACTTTTGGCCATGGGCCACGTAAACATAAGCAGATCAGAGGCGTGGGGTAGTGGGGATCTGCTCTCATTCTCCCTTTTTCCATTTTGTTCAAACATGGCATCGACTCATTCTCAAATGAAATAGAGTCTATGGGAAAGCCTTAGGTGTATAGATAGGTCTGATTCAGCTTGATAGTTTGTTTTTTTTTAAATCAACTTTTGGGGTTGCGGGGGAGGCTTCCAATGTTATCCACAGAGGGAATCTTGAATGTGGAAACTTCTCAAAACACAGATGCCGATCAAGAACTCCTCAGTAACAGCATTAATCTTTGGAATACCCAGAGGTTCAAGTGACTTGCCTTTACTTGCAACAATGTATCAGATTTAGGATTTAAATGCCAGGTTTCTTAACTCCAAGACCAGAGTTTGAAACCAGTCTCAAACATTTATATTGCTATATGACCCTGGGCAAAATAACAGCTGTTTGCCTCAGTTTCCTCATCTGTAAAATAAGTATGATAATAATAGCACATATCCTTCCAGGGTTGTTAGAGAATCAAATTGAGATAATAGTTGTAAAGAACTTAGCACAGTTCCTGGCACATAGTAAGCACCTGGTACATAGTAAGCACTATATAAACGATAGCTATCGTTACTATAGTTCTAAAACATTTTATAAACCTTAAAGCACCATATAAATTTAGCTACTATCATTAGTGTTATAATAAGCCCCCCCCCCCCGGCCCCCATTGCTTCTTAGATCAGAAGTTCTGGAAAATAAATATAGTATTTTAGGCTTACAAAGATCTTTATACACCTTTCTCTAGATCCTCCTGATCCCAGGAGGTAGTTAGCTCCAATTTGGTTATCTCTGTATTTACAGGAGAGAGCTGAGGCTCAGAGACACTCAGGGCTGAAGCCACTACCTGTAGTCATTTAAAAGCACCGTTAAATGTCAGGGGGTGAAATGTGAACCCTGGTCTGTCTGAGCTCCAAGTTCAGGATTCTTCCCCTTTGGTACATTACCTTTCTTTGGCCCCAAGCATGCTTGCTTCCTTGTTTACAACTTGGCCCTGCCTTTCCAGATTGTTTAAGATAATGATGGGCAGCCAGCAGTGGGAAATCAGTTTATCTCCCACATCTCCCTTAAAAAACAGGCAACAAAAAAAAAAGACTCAAAACACCCAAGAGAGAAACAACGAATCCATACGATGACACATGAGGATTAAAATTTTGTATTTATTTAAATGTTGCAGAAAATATGAAGAACAAGCCTGAAAGCTACAGTCAGTGTGGGACATGCTGGGAATGAGCTGACCTTGGGCCTGGTCATTTAGACAGAAGTAGCTCTGTGACCTTTTTACCTTTTGGAGGTCAAAGGAGGTTACTAGCAGGAAAAAGAAAAGAAAATGATTTTGAGTCCATTTGTACTCTGGAACAGGATTCATTTTGCCAGGTCATTCATTGTGGGTTTAATTTTACTGGAAGTGTTTGCAGCATCTCAGCTGCCTGTGTCTCTCCTCCACCACGAGCTTCCAGCCCTGGGTAGGAAAGCTTACTTTAATGTAATTGTGAGTTCTCAGAGTCCGCCAGCGCCAGCCTGTGCCTCTAAAAGTTGATGGGGTTGGAAAGATTATGTCCGTTTGCTCTAAAGATAAATGTCACACTTTGATTCAGTTCCCTTTGAACCTGCTGTACTGTGGAAACTTAAGAATATAAATGGCAGATTAAAAAAAGAAAAATTTAAGGGTCAGTTTGAACTCTGGCAAAAAAAAGGCTGGTCAACTTTTCAGAATACCAGGTTAGTGAGTGAACCCTGAAAGCAACAGGATTTCAGAGCATTATCATTCCCCCCAAAATTGGTTTTTTCCCTAAGCTCAACTTAAATTTGCAGTGCAGGGCAAGGCGTATTAACCTAGCCCATTGTTGAGGACCTGACTGTGATTTTATCAGCATGGAAACACAAATATTTTTAAGTCCAGGAATTGAAGTGGCCTCCTCTGTTACTGATACTGCTAAGTCTTCACTTACTGGATTCTGAAAATGGGAACGATG